>JAANSP010001939.1:0-13917 GCA_036850745.1 Homidia socia | reverse complement strand
GAATTTCGTCAAATAGAAATTAACAAACAAAATAATAGAGAAAGTTTTTCATTTGTTGGGAGGAAGGAAAGGTATATAAAGCAGCTTATAGATGGATGGATAGTCTGTAGGTATGGAAGGATTTACATACATCATCTGCTTTTGTGACGCAATACAATTTCTCAAAGAATGGCAGTGTTCAGGAGAGAACGAAAAAAAGTTGTTTGTTGTGTAGAGGTACATAGGTTTGGTTGATGGTAGTTGACGTGCGTAGTAAAAAAGTAGAATAAAATAGCAGGGAATAAAGAAGCAGAAGGAAAATTGATATTTATATGAAAAGAGACTTTTTTCTCTCTCCATCTCTTTAGCTATTTTTGTTTGGTATTCAATCTTTTGATGCCTCTCAGCAATAAAATTGTAGATTTGATAGGTAAAGTTTACGTATAAATTGAAATATCCTCTGTAAATATGGCTGCTGATTTTGCCTCTATTTTTCTCTGGCTTCTCTTTTGCTTTTTTTCTCTGATCCTCTTGTGAATTCAGCGTTTGTAGAGGAAAATCAGTGTTTTATAACTTTGCAGCCTCACCACCCACACAAACAACAATAATACACCAGCTTCATGCATAAAAAAATTCACCAAAACCAAATCAGCTCAGCTCAGCACTGAAAAGAAAAAAATGTGTATCCATCCACTCCAAAGTAGCAGAAAAATCTGCATTTTTTTTCTTTTTAGCATGGCACAGCTATTTAGATAGGTAGGATATAGAAATGCTTACACCTATTATGTATACACAAGTACAACATTGATATTCCAAAAGGACTGGAGGCAACGTGATAATAAAATCGAAACTGTGGTGCAAATCAAAACTCTCCTTCCGCTTGTTTTCCTTTTACTACCTACCTACTAGTTACATATGACAAATAACCAGAAAGAAGAAGNCTGGAGGCAACGTGATAATAAAATCGAAACTGTGGTGCAAATCAAAACTCTCCTTCCGCTTGTTTTCCTTTTACTACCTACCTACTAGTTACATATGACAAATAACCAGAAAGAAGAAGTGGAAAAATAGGAAAGCTGGAAAAGTTGTTTTTTCACCCTGTAGCAAAGCATATAATAGGAATGTTACAGACAAGCATAAAAGTGTATCTTTCATTTCTTCATACCTCATGAAAATTTTTCACTGACTGAAAATACACGTATGTGTTTATAGGGAGCGAGCTGGTTAGCAGGAAAAAAGTAGCAGCAGCGGTGGTGGTAGTGGTGGTTTAGAAAAAGGAACAAGACAGAAGAGGCACGAACTCTGGTAAACCTGGATCCACAATTAGCAGCAGCAGTGGTGGTGATGGTGGTGGCTTAGAAAAGGAACAAGACAGAAGAGGCACGAACTCTGGTAAACCTGGATCCACAATACCCAACGGCATAGAAATTCAGATTGAACAATAACCTTGATCTATCTTCTCTGCTGCTTCTGCTGCCTCTGCCTGCCTTCGCCTCTCTCTCTCTCTCGGCGTCTGCTTTTAAAATCATATACTCAAACACAAAGCAATTTTCATGGACTGTAAGCAGCAGGAGCAGCAGCAGTAGCGAGAAAGCGACGAGTACAAGCAAAAGTTGTGGTTAGAACGATGCATCTCTATAAAATCTGTTTTTTTCTCCTTCTTCTTCGTTTACATTTCTCTGGAAATGCTGTGTGTGCACACTTGCTGAACGAATTGTAAAATTTGAAAAACTGACTTGCTTATTCGCTCCTTCTTGATCAGGCTGGCTACAGTGCTCATTTATGCCAAAAAGTATGTACATATACGTATTTATATACACGCTTATATAGTCTGAGAGAGAGTTTATAATTTATAGTTTAGCAGTGACTTGGCATATACAGAATATTATTTCTAGCTTCTGGAAATTTGGTCGGAGGCCCGTTTGCACGTAAGATAAATAGGTGTAGTAGAATAGCAGCAGTAAATGTAAAGGAGCAACGGGTTCGGCAGAGAAAAGAGAGAAATGAGAGAGGAGGAAAAAAGGGTTCTTACATTCAGTATATACAGTGGAGTATATATGGTAGACAGAGTGAAATTGGTTTTGAAAATGAGAACGTAATGAAGGCGAAGGGAGGGAAAACGGCTGATTGTCGTCTATTGTTAGTCATCCACTCCCGCCGCTATACATATACAGATAGATGGATGGATAGAGTGCTTGCACTGTAAACCAAACAAGTTTTCCTATAAACTTTCTCCACACTTTGTTGTTGTTCCTCTGACATGGTGGTAGTGGCAGGACGACGGAATAAATAGAAGAAGATTGGTTTGTGAGCGGTGCACTGGAACAGTGCACAGGGAAATCTATATATGCTGCTGGTTTGGCAAGCCAAGAGAGTGCAAGGGAAAGTACATTGTAAGCAAAAGTAAGCAAGCTTGCTGCGTTTATTGTAAAAAAATGTACATATAAGGAATACGACTGATTGTGATGAATACCCTTAGAAAATCTGTATACCAGCCAGCACCACCACTATCATCATCATCACACACGTGCACAAAATAAACACATAGTTGTACGCACTTATTCCCTGATTGTGTTGTGTGTAGTGCTTCCTTGCTTGTGAGAAGGAGAAAAAAGAAAAGCATGGCTTTTCTACAGTACAATAAGCTAAAACACACACAGCGGTTTTTTTTTATACATGCACAGCAAGTTGATTTCAAATCTAAACCAAATGCTCATAAATCCTTCATTCCCAATTGCACAGCTCGCATGTTCTTTTGGCGGCGGCGGTGATGGTGTACTGCAAAAAAATTGTTCAAAGAGAAAATGAAGCCTTTTTGTAATAATAAGTCTTGTGTGGAAAGAAAAAGAAACAAGTTGGCTGTTTGGTTGAATATATTGTAGCAGCACCAAACACAAAAGCAAAACCGTCATCATCATTCTTTCTCTTGATTACATTGTCGTCATCAAAACAGCCGGGAATGTTGAATGTTTCCGGGAGCCTCCTATTTGCATTTACAATAGTCTAGAGGCATATGTGTGCAAGTATAATAATTTTAGAGTGGAAAATAATGGGTGCACAGAAAAAAGATTTTAGTTTTGGGATACAAAAGCGAAACCGTCATCATCATTCTTTCTCTTGATTACATTGTCGTCATCAAAACAGCCGGGAATGTTGAATGTTTCCGGGAGCTTCCTATTTGCATTTACAATAGTCTAGAGGCATGTGTGCAAGTATAATAATTTTAGAGTGGAAAATAATGGGCGCACAGGAAAAAGATTTTAGTTTTGGGATAAGCATATAAGCTTTTTAGTAGTGAGGCTAGACGACCAAAGTAATACGACGATACATTTACGATAACAGCAACTGTGCACATCTTTTGATTTTCTCCTCTTGGGAGGTTGTTAGCTATCTTGCAGAAAAAAACTAGATTTTCAGAACTAGTATGAGCATATGAATGTACATTGTATGTATTTTTAAGTACTTTTATGCATTTTTGTACTGCTGCAGAGCAGTATACAGTTACAATTTATGAGTCCACAAAGACAACTGGAAAATCCATAAAGCAACAACAGTGGACATTTTGGGAGCATCATCATCAAGACGATGAAAATGGGCAAAATGGCACGGAGCAGGAAGCACTCAAGTGTTCCTCTAAATGAACAGGGCTGGATTTCCCTCATCCCATTCTATACTCCTCCCTCAGCAGCGCCAATTTATACCTCCTCTCAAGAAAGATAATATACACTTGCTCCATTTTCCTGTGACATTACTAGAACAAGTTGTATGGCCTAGCAGCAAAGAATAAACTGATACGTATGCATTTTTACATCATCATCATCGTATCCATCTTTTGGCGGCGTTATTTTTGCATCAGCAGTGCTAATGTCAGCTTAAGGTACATTTTCCTGTGAAAGCGGCACACAGCTAAACTGCACTGAGAACGATGATTATGCACCGTTGTATTATTATTGCTTTTCTTTTCTGCTGCGTTCAGAATTTAAGAGAAAGGTGGTGGAATAGTAGACGGTGTAATTATCCCCGTGGTTGATGACGCATTTTCAACTCCTCCGCTCAACATTTTTTTCTTCTAAAACTGCAATTAAGAAATACAGTCAAAAACTTGTGTGTGACATGCTGTATATATCAGTATTTGCATATATGCATATTATAAGCATTTACAAAATCCTCTGCTGTTCAAATACAACGACTTGTTTCACTCACTTGCGAGTAAAATAACATGGGACACGGGAGAGAGAAAGAGAGAGAGAAGATGAAGAATAAAGATGAGTGTTTTCTTCTTCTTCCTTCTCCTTCTCTCTTCTCTCTGCACAGATAGCTTTACGTGATGATGTGTATTGCAAGGCAGCAAAGGACAAAAAACGACTAATGTAGTCTCTACTGTCCTGTTATGCATGTCTTCTTCTCCATCTCAGCAGCAGCATCATCTTCTCCTTGAGTAGCGCTCTTGCAAAAGAGAAAATCTAGATTCCCTTCTGAAATCTCTCCCATTTAATGTTTCCTCCTTTTCTACTTGACTGTTCCTATTACCACGGAAGAGGAGGATAATATTAGCCCACACGACGCGACATAAGAAAGTGAGTCAGTTTATATAGCTGTATGTATACTTTTTAAGAGCTTTTGGATGGAACGAGAGAGAGAGAGAAAATGAAAGTCAATCCTTTTCTCCCTTCTTCGTCTTCCCTGAGCTCCTTCCTCTAAAAAAATTTCTCAGTGTTTACAGTTTCCTTCTTGACGCTGCCATTCCCGTTGTTGTTGGTGGTGGCACTCTGGGTATTTACACTTGCATCCTTCTCGTAAACCACATCAGACCACTAACCGTGTTAACCAAGTAAATGCGACTCCTCTTCTGACTTTATGGCTCTTGTTGAAGCTTTCAACCAGGCTGTACACAGATGAGAAGAGTATTATCACAGTTAGTCTACACTGACGTGAATGCAATGGGTATAGAAAAAGAAAGAAAATACCTTTAAGTTCCTATACCACCATCATTTTACATTATATCATCAACCAAGCCATTTCTATACTGATAGGCTCCCAACAAAACAACTCTTGTGTATTTTTTCTTCTTTCCCCATCATCTCCTCACCGAGAGAGCCAGCCAAGCATGCATGAACATGCATCTTTATCATGTTTCTTTACTTCCTTAAGTGTCGTTTATGTGACGGTGTAACAAGATTTTTTCTTCTTCCTTTTTTCTTTAAACAAACTACACATCAGTCTGTTGTAGAATATAAACATACCAGACAACACATCGATTTACTCTTTATTTTTATACGGCCAAAAGTAAAGAGTAGCAGATGCTGCTATACTTTTACCACGTAGGTTTATATATACTTGCCTATAGTTATCATCAGCATTGTCATCGTGTGCCAGTATCGCACGCACTAATGTTGTTAGTAGGTATTTACATTTATGCATATAGGCACATTAAAAAATGTCCTACGTCGTATCCTATAAAAACTTACATGTTATCTGTGTGCTTGCTTGATAATCATGTATCCACTACCGCATGTATACCCTCGTCAAGTTATATTATATATTCCGTTTGTTACAACAAACTCATTTTTTCAACACTACGATCGACCTTCTTCCTTGTATATTTTCTGAGACAAGAAAAACTGACATGCTTTGAATGACGCGCGTGTGTGTATGTGTATGTATGCACTCTTTAATTTTCTTTGGAAAGTTTCGTGTAAGGAATTTCTTTTTGTGTAGATCAAAGGTCTTTTCTCTCTGTCTAGTAGACAGTGGAATAGAAAAGAAAAAAAGTAGACGATTTTTCTAAGACAAGAAAAACTGACATGCTTTGAATGACGCGCGTGTGTGTATGTATGCACTCTTTAATTTTCTTTGGAAAGTTTCGTGTAAAGAATTTCTTTTTGTGTAGATCAAAGGTCTTTTCTCTCTGTCTAGTAGACAGTGGAATAGAAAAGAAAAAATGTAGACGATGGAGGAAAGCATTTTAAGTATTTACCTAGTTCAAATCGTTAGAAATTCCAGTGGCGCGTTGGGAAAATGTGATGAGAAGGCCAGGCAGTGTATAAAAACCCAGTTTTTTCTAGAACTGTAGCCTTGTGAAAGGATAAAAAAGGAAGTTTCGTAAGACAATTATTTTACGCTGCGATGGCGCTAACTAAGGAAAGCGTGGGAGGTAACTGGAAACAGGAAGCAAAAGCTTTGCTAATAACAATGTATTATGTGCATAGCATGTGTCTTCAAATTCTAAAAAACGACTTTGACGACGTAACACATTTTTATAATAGAAATTACATAAGATTAACGTTAGATTTAAGCAACAATGACAATATACCAAAACTCATGTAGTGGAATAAATATCCAATGAGCAAAACTTTAAAAAAAATCCATGCAGCAGAAGTGCTTCATGAATGTAACTTAGTCCATTACAATTCTTGTTTTGTCCCTGCTGTCCTTGTAAGTATACCTATTAACAGCATGTTTCACAAATGTTTCCCTTCCTGCCTACAGAAAAAGCGCTGATGGTGACAACACTGACATTCTTTTATTGGAAACATAATGGGCACACGCCTTGCATTATCATGAATTATTCAACTGTGCAAATAATATTCCTGCTCTCAACCATCATCATCACCTCCTTTTAATCATTTCAGCAACGTGAACGAAGGAAGAAAGAAAAGTATATTTAGATAATGTGAATGCAGCCAACATCTGCTTACAAAGAAACAAGGTTACTGGAAAAATTCAACGAGGAAATTTGACGGTTACGCAAGGTTAGTGATGGATAATGATGATAAATACATACATAAATACAAACTGTTTTTCGCATTAATAATTTATTTCACGACTGCTGACTTGCTTCGATTTTAGGCGAGAACTTTAATTATTATTGCACGTTTATCAACACACGATCAGCAAACAAAGAGACACTCTTGTCATATAAATGTGTGAATTTTGAGTCACGCGCTTTTATCTCTGTTCTCATCATCAGACTCAATATAATTTCAAACGCGCATGTTGTGAGCATCGCCATCATCATTATCTTGTTCTTCATCTCCAACTTTAATTGGCAGTTTTCTACAACAGTCAAAATTTAATGATGTGTTGATAATGCATTTTGCATTTGCCATCATCATTCTCTCCAAAACAGCAAAAAAATGTATAAAAAACTGACATTTTTTATTATTTTGCGACGCCTGTTTTTTATCGCGTCATTGCAAATAACTTTGTTGCTGTTTTAGATGGTGTCTTTTTCCCTTTTTATACCACGCAGATAAAACAGCAGATAAGACAACGTTCAGTCAAAAACTGGCATAAAATTATAATTATGTTTACAGCTCTACTCGCTTCTCACTGCTCATTCTTCCTTATACCTGAACTTGTATCCTCCTTCCAGTCTCTCTCTCATTTTCTCTTTAAAAAATTATTACAATTGGAAACTCCAAATAGTTGACGACGACAGTAATAATAATAATAAGTTTACTTACCCACGCAGATAAAACAGCAGATAAGACAACATTCAGTCAAAAACTGCCATAAAATTATAATTATGTTTACAGCGCTACTCGCTTCTCACTACTCATTCTTGCTTGGTCGTATGCATGGCTTATACCTGAACTTGTATCCTCCTTCCAATCTCTCTCTCATTTTCTCTTTAAAAAATTATTACAATTGGAAACTCCAAATAGTTGACGACGACAGTAATAATAATAATAAGTTTACATCAAAAAAGGAAAGTTTTTGGACTGCTTTCCTCTCTAACGAGCCATCCTTCTTGTGGAAGGCGGCAGCGAGAAGGAGAAACGGATGTCCTTGAACGGATGTATGGCAGTAGTGTATGTTGTAGTTGTATCGATGTATGTCATCGTAGAAATTGCAACATGAAACTTTTATCTTTATTATCATTTAATGACAGTAGGAAGAGCGCTCACAAGAGCAGCAAAAGCAAAGCAAAGTTATCATGTACAACATGTTGTTCGCTTCGCCTCTATATTACATAGTTGTTATTCTTTTTTTAGAGAGCTTGTGAGCCGCTTGAAAAAGAAGAAGCTCACGCAAACTGATTGTGTGCCTTTGGAAAAATGTAGGCAAAACGCCAAATGTGACCAAGCAATAGTCCATATAAATAATGAAGGGTAGATGTGGGAGATTCATGGAATATTTTAAAGCCCAAGAATAGACCATTATACATGGTGCTTTTCATGTTGCCTTTCGAATATTGCAAAAATAGGATTATATTATGGCGCAATAACTGCGTCACTAGTGTAGTAGTACTCCTGCTGCTGCTACTGGTGGTGCTGCTCGTGGTGAGGCACTAGCAAGAGAATGTGAATCCATTAGTTTAGATTATATTATGCGAAAAAGAAGAGGAGACATTAAGAAATCAGCAAGGCAATCTGTTTCGGTTTGCCCTAATTTTTCTCTTCTTCTTCTTCTCTCAAAACACACGGGAGAGGAGAAAGAAAAAAAAGTCGGCGGCAGAGACATTGCGATGATGCCATTATAAGCTGATGGTAAAATGCAATACAAAAGAAAGTAATAATATTATTAGCAGAGTAGAGCAGATGCAACCGAAGCAGAAGCACTGCACTGGTTTCTTCAAAAGTAGCTTTGGCATTACTTATCAGGCAAAAAAGGGTAGTAATAATGTGTACAATTTTTAAGATCCATAATATTATGTAAATGGTCGAGTGTGTACAATGACAATAATAGGTGCATACATAGGCAATGTAGTACTTAAGTAGTTCTCTCGTACTATTTTATATACATATTATCTTTTTTCTGTCTGGTGGGTAATTTTCATTTCTCTCTCGCAAAAAAGAAGATTGCAAATTTTCTCCCTTTTTGTCAGTTACATTAATAAATACCTACACCACCAAACACATGCATGAATAGGTAAGTCGGCCATTTAAGCAGCGCAAAACGTGAGTGTGCAGCAGATACGATATCAAGCGAAAGAGTGTATAGCTCAGGAGAGAAAAAAAACTGCACACTGTACAAAACCAAACCACACGTGTGTGTGCTTGCGCTGCACTAAACCAACTGATGATGATGATATTACCTATATGTTGTACATAGCAGTACAGTAGTAGCAGCAGCAGTAACAAAAAAACGAACATTACCACAAGGCAATATCCAAAAAAAGAAGGATAAAGGAGAAGGGTTTTTTTCCTCCTGTTTTAAAGGATTTCTTTTTTTCAGTTGTATGGCCATGGTGGTAAGCCTGGTGGTGTGATATGGTGCGATACACTACCACCACCAGCAACACGGATGTAATGAAAGAAAAGTAAGTGATGCAGTTAGTGGAATGTGAGTGAAGCTCGTTGGCAGGATTACACTATTACTCTTATCCTTATGAATCTACTAATGGCTCTTGTCTGTCTTGCCGCGACGATGAGAGCGCATAAAAAAGAGAACACAGAAGCCTAGATATAGCTATATAGGCTGCTTAAATGAAAGAGGAAGAAAATCTTGGTCTTAAATAAAAAAGGAGAAATGAGTGAAAGACATGTACAATAATGATAACATTTTCAGCTAGTTGCTGCGCGCTGTAAAATTGCTGCTGCTGCTAACTGAAAAGTAACATTGTAAAAATTGCGTCATCATCATACACACCACACCACACACATTGCATCGTGCATCGTATTTTTCTGCTGCTTTCACTTTTCTTTCTCCTGCGTACTTATCATTTCCCTTCTCTTTACCTTTCTTTAGCCGTTTCCCATTACATGGTAATATGCATAGATTACTTAAAGAATCTCCATATTATCCAGAGAGAAGCTTATTCTTCTTCTTCGTAGTCGTTGTCGTTTTCTTCTTCATTTTTATTATTTCTCTTCATTTACTTTTTTGAAAAGAGCAAAAGAAGCGTTGTTGGGAGGGAGAGTGGTGGAAAAACACAAAGGATTTAAAAAGGGAAGGAAATGTAGAAGAATAAAAGGCGTGGAATGGGACAAGGGTAAAAAATAAAAATGGGATCTGCTCAAGTGGCAGTGATATCCCTAAAAATATTTAGTCGGCACATATAACAGGAATAATGCTTTGCTGCTGCTGCTACTGCTCTTTGTACATTAACCAAAAAATGTCCTTGCGAAAGAAAGAAGAGGGAAAAAGAGGGAAAAAATTATTCTTTTAAAAACAACTTTTTTCGTTAGCCTTTTTTGCATAAGAAAAAAAGGAAAAGAGAAAACGCACTTTATTCTCATTTTCCATCTCACTCTTGAATACTTACACATTGCATATTACATTAACCAAAAAATGTCCTTGCGAAAGAAAGAGGAGAGAAAAAGAGGGAAAAAATTATTCTTTTAAAAGCAACTTTTTTTTTCGTTAGCCATTTTTGCATAAGAAAAAAGGAAAAGAGAAAACGCACTTTATTCTCATTTTCCATCTCACTCTTGAATACTTACACATTGCATATTATTATAGTTTTCTACTCGCTTTTCACGACAACAACAACAATAATATATAATAAGTATAACGAAAAGCGTTGTCTTGTTGTTTCTCGTCATTACTTTAACTTTTTTATACTTTCATTTTCTTGTTGCTCAGCGTATATTCATACCTACGTATAGTACGCTGCTGTTTGCAGGAGCGAGAGAGTTGCGGAGCGCCTGGTTAAAAAAGTAGAGAAAATTTTCATTTTCTTTCTATCTTCCTTTCTTCTTGTTTTTCTTCTTCCACATACTTTTGAGTTTTTAAGTCGTCGTCATTCTTTTTCCTCATTGAGCATTTTTCTAACGAATTTACACAAGATTTAGCATAAGAAACGATATGAGCCAGCAGCCTATTTACATTATCTTCCACTTTTAAAAGGAAACGGTCCCGTTAAAATAAATAAAGGCTCGCTTGCCCGCTTCTTCTCTCTTTTTTGCTGCTGTTGTATTTTAAGTTTATGACTGCTTTAAATTCCTTTTAGAAGTTGCCATTATTATAATTGTATGAATGCCAAAAGTTGTAAATACTTGCGAGGAGTAGTAGCAGTAACAAGAAAAATAAAAGATTTAGGGAAGGCTTACACACACATAAAATGCCAATGTGAGAATGCCAAGCATTCCATTCTTATCCCAAAAGCCAACCCAACAAAAACGACAACATTATTATTATTAGCAGCAACAGCCCAGCAGCCTCACCAGCAGTTGTTACATACTCATTTTTTTATTCAAAAGCTTCCTTCAACTTGGTAGAATCCATAACAGTAATACACTAATCCCATTCATTTTACTCCTCTCATCTCTCAAGCAATAGCAAAAGGAAATTGCACTTTTATTTGACCTTGACAGTGACAGCTGGAGTACTAGTGGTGGAGCAGAAAGAAAGAACCTTCTTTTTCATTATTATTATCATTCCTTGACAAAAGTATAACAATAAAACTTGAGATTGGCCATGCCATTGCAAACTAAACTACCATAACATTACTCTCAGTGAGAAAATTGGATTAAAGATTTCCAGCATTTAAATAGTTTAGCCCCCTGCACACACACAAAGAGACAACTTATCTTGCTACTTTTTATGAAAACGATAAAAAAGTCTCTGTCTGACAAAACAGCGTCATGTCTTTCTTCGTAGTAGTAATAACCATGTACCTATTTTATTTATTTATTCATAAGTCGAGTTTTCAAGAACGCACGCCAAATAAACACTCGCTGCTATTTACAACAAGATAGTGGCAGACACACTAGGTCATTGAATACAAAAAAGTATAAATTTTCTGTGTTATTTTATTTGGTTTGTCGCCATATTTATAACTTGTCGCCAGTCGGCTGTATATTAACACACAGAAAATAGTAACGTATCCTTTTGTTGATAGAAATGACATGGAATTACACAAAAAAGTTTACATACTATATTTGTGATATGAGATGTGCTGAGCAAAGAACGGATTTGCTTAGGTATATTACGTCCAGGAAAATTACAACATTTTATATGACGATGATGACATGACAAGTAGTTTACTTTGTTATACATGCATGCAAAAATAACAGGACGAGGAGACAACATGTAATTTTTTCTTGTGGAACGGTTCAGTGGAAGGAAGGTTGGTTCTTGTGTTGCAAACGTGGAATAACATGGAAGAAAGCAAATGACTTGAATATGTGAAAATTGTTTTCTTGTCAGTTTTTTTACTACTGCTGCTGCTGCTGCTTTTACATGATGGGGAGCAAGGCCATTGTTGGTGTTGGCGTGTTGTAGTGGAATATATTTATCTTTTTGAGGAATAAACAGATTGATGATGGTGATGGGTAGGTATATGACACGACGTCTGCTTTATTGCCTCGTAAAACAACGGTGATATTTTAATATTTTTTGTGTACGCTAAATTGCATTCCCAGTTCTAATACAGTCTGCTCTGCTGTTTTACAAGACAAGTGAAGACAATAACATGCCAATTTTGTCACACTCCCGTGCACTTTTTGTCTTATTGTTTGTTGTCGTCGTATCATTTTTATATATTTATTCACGGTTGAAACGAAATAAAAAATATTTTATTGCTGTACCTGTGTACAATGGCCATTATTATTATTAGGAGCATTCCAAGAAGAAAAAAGTGCTTTTGTGCTGCTGAGAGAGAAAAGCAAATAGAGAGATAGAGAAAATGGTCTCAATTTTCTACAAGTTTGACGTTGACACACCTGTACATGGTCTGCAGTATCGTGTAAAGTGCGCTTATATTAGCTGTATAATGTAGTTTATTAATGTTCTACTTTTATTATTTATTGCAATGGAGCGTCCATAAATTAAAATGTTTCGACTTTTCCAAGTGCCACGATAAATATTTTATGTAAGCTTGGCGCAACATTTTATATTGAAGTAGAGAAGTGGTGCGTATCATATCGGCGGACTACTAGAGAATGTAAATACATTTTTAATTAGCTGCCCGGATGAAACAACTGGGAAAACAATGTAGAAAATGTTATAATAACATTCTCCAGTAATATAAGCACATGTACAAAAAGTTTATTAAAGGAAAATACAAAAAAAGGAAATATATATTCACAAGTGAAAAAAACACAAATTGTTTTACGTCAAGTTCACAAAAGCAGCAGAAAAGTTGTTTACTTTAGCTGAACTTTGTCAATTTTCAGGTGTGCAAAATCAAACACGAATTTTGCTTGTTTGAGTGTCGACCGATTGTGTGTATGCTTTGTATTGTAAAATGCATAAAAGAAGTATTAGGTATGTAAACAAAATAAAACATTTACAATGACGGGAATTTGACGTACAAGAAAATTTTCATAAAAACAGTTCCAGCAACACAAATTCAAGTTTCAAACGTCTTTTGTTTCAGACTTTTGGCTCAAAGAGAAAAGAACTGGTACAGGGAAAATGGAAAAGGAGAAAAGGGAAATGGCAAAATAACAGTACTTTTGCCCTGTGCCCTACATATGGTATTTCTATTATCATTATTGTTATTGTTATTGCCAAGAAAGAAGACTTGTTTGTTTCCTTTAGTCAATTTACTTCTTAGGAAGAAATGAACAAGAAGACCAAAAAGAAAGATAGTATTTCCCATTCTGAATATTCCTTTTGTGTTCTTTTCACACGCATATTCACTTTGAATTCACTAGAAATTTAGGGGAAAAGGTTGAAGGAGAACAAATAAAAGGTCGGCCATATAAGATGGTGGGTGCAGTGCACATACCAATAATGTAATAAGTACTAGTAAATGCAAAAATTTAATGAATGACACAAGAATAATCACATCGCTTTAACGAGTAACTCTCGAACACCCGAACCTTTTCGGTACCATAGACCTTGCATTATCGATAACTTTGTTCTTAGCTAAAAAGTAATTTAGATCGTCATGCATGCTCAAATGCAGCAGAAAATGTTTCGAGTTGAACAATATTTGCACATAATATTCAGTCAGAATGTATGCATACTATTATAATGTCATTCATTTATATTCTTACTTTTTTAGCTTACAGCAAATATTTAATGCCTAATTATTTATTTACC
>JAANSP010001938.1:0-13919 GCA_036850745.1 Homidia socia | reverse complement strand
AATATTTAATCTGTACTTTTTTGAAATTTATTTACGTCATTTTTTCAGGTACTTTGATCTGATTCTCTATGCTATCTGAAAGGGTGAAACAACAAACATGTCACCGCATTGATGTGCACAATACGTACTTTCTGTTCAGTAGTAGTGTGAATTTGGCTCAAATTACATTACATAACTTCTCGTTTGGCTATAGATGTACTAACAGCTGTTAACTAGAGAGTATGTTGCACAGTTCAAACTACTCCACAACACCTGTTTTCATTAGGCTATTAGTAAACCATAGCTGACCGCCATAAATTAAGTTGCCTTTGCCGACTCTTTATCATTAAGTAGCAAACAGTACGTAGTAAAAATATGATAGTATTTTACACGTGCGCATTATCATTGCGGACGAGTGATTTTGCTTCATTAAATGGATTGTAGTTTTCATTTCCACCTAGAAATAGTGGGATCGTTTGTTTCAAAACTACGAAAAAGGCGTTTGAGGAGTCTACGACGCAATAATAGGTGTTGAATTTGTACATAAACGCCTAGAAATGTGATGTGATGTACAATTAAATTCTTCATTTTCGGGGGGAAGATGCCCTTGGTGCTGTGTACGCTGATATTACACAGAAATACCAAAATCCGACAGTTTTTCCTGAGCGGACAACCAATGGAGGAGAGCAACAACTGATCATCAAGTGGTAAAAACAGTAAAAATAATATCATTGGAGGGAGGTGAGGATGAATTTAAAAATATAACATATGTTCTTATTTTTACTTGGTAGCACTCAAAAGATCATGCTAAGGAAAGATGAAACTGCAGTTTTCTGCAGAAATCCGTGCGTCAGGGCCAGCTGGATACTGAATCTATTTTGAGAACTACTGTAATGTTATGCTATTCTCTAGATAACACGATGTTAGCTTATCCGACTGATAAGCTACAATCTATACAATCAATGAGCACTAACTAGGCGAAGGGTTAATTATTATTTAACTATAATCTTTGTTAACTATAAGTACAATAACTCGATAAGAACTACAATAGGAATGATTGTGTGTCTCTCAGCTACAGACTCCTTGACTCCACACTCGCTTACAATTACTACAATTACAAAATTTACTTTAATCAGCAAAGTTAATGTGTTTGCTCTTCAAAGCATACCAAGCAAGTTTATGTTTTGGTATTTAAAGAAAGACATAAAGGCATAATGTATGATTATTGATTTTATACCTGCCAAAAATGAGCTTCGAAAACTTTGTCGTCATTAAAAGTTATCCGAATTCACTTCGTTGCAAAGTGAATCACACAAGTGGTAACATTGATATGTTACCAGATAATAAAAATGAGTATGTGTATCAGCTCTATAGTTTCAATTGTTGTAAATAACACCATGAAGTGTGAAGTATTAATGTTGATCACCTACCCTCATCCTTACATGGACGTTAAGATAATGGCAGGGGAGTACATCGCTCTCATGAAGATATTCAAAGGCACACCCATTGATTACTTTAATCAACCAGAATGTTATGAAGGTAAGCAACAGGTCAATTTTTCATTAAAAGTTTATTCACTGACTATTTTTTTAACAGGAAGTGATAAGTCGATGGACTACTGAAATGAAGTGATCCATGAACTCAACATGAATTTTTCCTTTCAAATATTTTTGAATAAAAATAACAACTCTTTTTGTACTTCATTTAATTCTATCATTTACTTTGACTTACTGATTTACTGAGCATATATTTTGACATGGTAAAAATACCTGGGTAAAAGCAACTCAAAGCATCAAATCGAGTGTAGTTCTCAGAATTACAAATACGAAAATCGTCTTCTTCACTTCATCAGCGGTGCAGAACCTTCCGTATCCTGGTATCCAGGTTCGGGGAACGCGGGGGTCGAAAACGAAAAATTTGGGGAACGGCAAGTTTTGGTCGCCGAAGGTTCCCCAAACTTAGGGAACCCAAAAAGTTGGTGTTCCCCAAACAATATGGAGTTCCCCAAGCATTATGGAGTTCCCCAAGCATTATGGAGTTCCCCAAGCATTATGGAGTTCCCCAAACATTTTGGGGTTCCCCAAGCAATATGGAGTTCCCCAAGCATTATGGAGTTCCCCAAGCATTATGGAGTTCCCCATGGAGTTCTCCAAGCATTATGGAGTTCCCCATGGAGTTCCCCAAGCATTATGGAGTTCCCCAAGCATTATGGGGTTCCCCATGGAGTTCCCCAAGCATTATGGAGTTCCCCATGGAGTTCCCCATGGGGTTCCCCAAGCATTGTGGAGTTCCCCAAACATTTTGGGGTTCCCCAAGCATTATGGAGTTCCCCAAACATTTTGGGGTTTTCCGTTTCGTTTATAATATTTATTAAATTCCTCTGTGTAAAGCTAAAATTACAGATTAATGCGCTCGTTTTTCAAAACTCTTTAATGCTAAAAATAATTAATGCAAATTTTTGAACAAATCTATAAATCAACATAAATCTTTTTTTATTTTTTTACTTTAAATTGAGGATACCGTAACATAAGCATACAACACACGCATTTATCTTAGCAATAAATTGTTGCATACATACCTATGGTAAAATACATTTTACTGCAACTTGACTTTTTTATTTTTATTGCTTTGGTACACAGCTAACACAGAATTGAGTAGTATTGAACATGAACATACTCCCTGCTCAGTAATAGTGTAGAGTCCGCTACGGTTATGACTAGCTATATTAGATTGCCATTGCCTGCTTGCTCACGCCAAAATATAAAACTAAGCATGCTATACATTTGTGCTATAGTCCCAGTTGCCTACAGCCGACTCACCAACATTATGAATCCCGAGTAGAAAGGAATGAAACATTATGCATTCTTGTCTTTACTAGCGAAGGTGATGATGCCTTTCTTACTGTTGACCCTGTCAATCACTTTTGACTTAACAATCACCTTTAGTTTGTCACTTCGGTCACATATGCGAACAAAATTGTAATTTTCAACTTGCCCGAATTTCTTTCTTAATGCCCTATGAAGAATTAGATCTGCCTCCTTAGTTGGATCCGGACCGTTTCGTGCAATGAACGTTTCCTAAACTAGCTTTTCCAGTCCTAATGATCCTCGCTTATCGTGGACATCCTCAAGAGTCAATGCCATCGATTCCCAAATGCTTTCGTTTGCTAAGCGTACAGTTGCTGTAGCCATTAAATGGTTTATTTCCTTGAAATTACTAGCACCGTGCTTCCCATTGATTAAATCCTCACAAAACTTTTTCTCTACATCCCTTTTTTCCTTTTGAGTAGATGATCCTTCATAATTTCGTTTGGCACGAGTATGAACTGCTTCCTGAAATAATTGATATTGGTCATGAAGTTTACTTGGGAGATCCCGTGGACTAAGATGACCTGCATTTCTAGCTAAACTTGAATAGGTTTTTAGCGCATCTTCCGGTACTTGGTGCGGCTCACGTTGTAGGATTTTTTGTCAAACAGCTCAGCAGTTGAATCGCTTACTGCCTTCCTGCGTACACCATTTTCAGTTTCAATATTCTTTTGACTCTCAAATCGGGTTTCTATCCTCTCACGTAGGCCGTCTGCAAATACAGCAGCTTTTTTTGCAGCGGGTAACAGTAGTATGAAAATCAAAGTCACGACTTTCAGGATCATTTGCAGCTTCTCGTGTTGTGTTGCCTACTCTCCGGTGCCTTTTTTCCAATATCACTCTTCCTTTAAATGTGCCGTGATTTTCCAACTCGAGAATTGCTGCAGATGTCTCAGGCAACAGCTTGTGACCACCAGATCCACCTTCAGATTTTTTATTTGCCAAACCTGTTGCATCTAGTGTGTTGTCAGCTAAAGCTTCAGAAATATTTTGAAGGTTGGTGCATGTTTCCTTGACAATCTTATCTACATGCCAGTCAAATAGTCCTTGGGACTGCAATGTAAGACTTAGGCCCTTAAGCTCTGCGTATACATCAGTAACAGTCGAAAAATCCATTACAAAAGTCGCATGGTTGACTTTGTTAAGCAATGGATTTTGATCGTTGTTTAGATTTTCGTACATATGCCTGTAGTTCTTGTGTGCATTTGAAAGCACATCATGGCTATATGCAGCCCATCGTGTGGCACTGAAACCTTTTGGGGAGTAAAATCGTTCTCCATGGGCTTCAGCAATATCAATGGCCTTTTCTCGTTGCTTTCCATGTCTATGAGCTTTAGCCATTTCCGATACGGTGTTCGCAGTTGATGTGACCCACTTGTATTTCTTTTGTGCGTCATCATTTGCCAATTCAACTGTATAAAAATTATGTATAATATTTACACCTACGTCATTTTAGGGTAAAATAAAATCGCCATGCGATTGAATTAACAAATAAACTAACCCAGGTGCGCAGGATCCCACTTATGCGTTAGGAAGTCTCTAGCCCCCTCCCGTGCATTGATTTCATTGTCCAAAAACCTGTCGTAATTGAGTTGGAGCATTCCTCCGTCTGCAGCCGTTCCGACACAGCTATTTAACAAAGAAGGCATATTATAGATTTTTGTTGTTGGCTTTACTGGATATACAAATTAAACTTGCGGAAAAATTCAGCTTTTTTCACCTTTGTCGCCACTGTTCACCATCCATGACTGTGTCCAACGATCTTGATAGGGATTGTGAAATGCCAACAGCGGTACCATCTGTGGTTAAATAGGCATCAATAAATGGCGATACCAAGGATTTTGAATCACCTCCAAGGTAGGCGTTCATTGCAACTACATTTAATGTCCTGCCTTGTGACGTATATTTGTCCATAACAACTGTAGAGGGGGAGGGGCGACCGGTTCCAGGTAACTCCTCTCTTGCCTGAGCTGCAAGCTGCAAGAGTAAAAATGCTCCAACATCTGAGATGGATACTCCCGACTATGGTTCTTTTCCCCAACTTCAACACCCTTGGCAGCGTCCTGTGCAATTTTTTTCTCATATGATTCGTAGCTGTGTGATGACTGCACGCATTCGTAAGCTGTTCTGGTGCAATTCAGCGCAGCCCTAGTATTGCGAGCCGAAACACTTTGGTGCTGTGCTTGTTTGTCCTCATCTGTCCTACATACAGTACGTTGTTTATGGTAATCTGTGTCAAAATGCTCTGCTATTTTTTTCTTGAAATTAGAAAACTCCCGTGCCATTCCGATTTTACCATCTTCTTTAACTACAGAAGACCTCTGTGAGCAATCATAATGGAGTACGCCGGGTGTTGGCCTGTCCGTTTGTGGGTGTACATTTGTGGAAACGCAGTCGGTGCAAAAGACTCCATCTGCTTTTTGTTCACCAACACTGTCCAGTTCGCATAAATAATGTAGTTGTAAATTAGGAAAATTTTCCAACACATCCTGGAGCGATTTTGCTTTTTCAAATTCAGCTCGTGCTTTTGAGTGCTGGCCAACTTGTTTTTCATTTGCCGGTGCAGCATGGTTTTTTTTCGGTTGATCTTGTTTGCTTTCTGTGCGAAGTTCGTTAAACTGTCTGACCAAATCCCTTACAGAGTGTTTGACTGGAACAATGTCATCTTTCGTTGCAACATTTGAAGGATACAAGGGAACTTGTTGACCTTGTTGGGAATACAAAGCCGATTTCTCTTCAAGCCGTTTTATCCTCTCTTTTAGAGTTAGTGACTCTCCACTTTCGTAGTTAGGAATGCCTGGTTCACATCTTGGCCGCTTCTTCCTAGGTAGCTCCGACTGAAAAAAGTATAAAATATATACTAGAACACAGCAAACATACAAAATTTAATAAGATACCAGGCATTCTTTATTATATATAAAACCTCTAGATTCTCTGACGGTGACAAATGTCTCAGATTATCATCAAGATCTTCTTCCATATGAACTGCCGGATCAATATTCTCAATGTCGCTTTCCGCAGATGAAGGCAAGTGTACGGTTACTCCATCAATTACCATGCGACGTTGGCTTTCTCCATCGCTTCTTCCAGAATCCAATGTATGAGCTTTGTTTTTATTTCTCTGATCGGAAGTGCCGGCTTGCAAATTTGCATTAGCTGCAGACGAGCAGGATGGTTGCTGATCATCAGCAGCTTTTCCGTTTTGCTGGTCAGCAGAACTACGACTGCTCATTTGATTACTGGTTTCGCGATTTTCGATGTTTTCTGAGGCACCACCAAGTTTTGTGATTTCATTGCTTAAGTTCACTACTTTTCCCTACTTTATTTCGGAATAAGCCTCCTCCACATGAATTTTCTCGGTATCGTGCCTGTATCTCAGCTCAGAACGAATCTTCTCTTGTTCATCCAGTTGTTTAAAAAGTTCCAGGTTTTTTGTTCTTTCATCTTTCTCCCTAGAAACAGCCCGCGCATTTTCCACCTCCATACGAAACTTCTTTTCAAGCTCTTCTCTTTCGCGCCGTTGATTTTCTAATAATATTTGTTTTTGACGCGCAAGTTCTTCTAGTTTCTTCACCTCAGCTGCCCTCTCCGATTCCAGTTTAATTCTTTCGGCTTCCTCACGCTGCGTTCGTAGCTTCTCATCCTATGCGTTGTCTCTTTGCTGCATTTTAGAAAGTTGTAGTAAAAATTATTTTTCTTCTCCAAATTTTTATTCATATTCAACTGAAAATGGAAGAAGACTCTTATTTTACTTACAAAAAAGTGCCCCAAGTTTTTAAACGGCTTTCCACTTTGACTCCTTTCTTCTTTCTCGTACTTATGTACTCCAGGATGATTCCTGTCAAAATGTTTTTGCAAGTGTTTTCTAACTATGCTTTGCTCACATTCACCACAAACAGCTCTTTGCTCTGATCTTTTTTTATTTGTTGCAGGTTCTTGATTTTCTCTGCGATCCTGGTTATTTTCGCTGTTTCTTTGACCAAACATTTTATTTAGTAATTGTGGTAAAAAATATTTTGAATATATTTAATTTTGTTAATACAGAACTAAATAAATCTCAAAGAAATAATTGTAACCGCTAGCAGAATTGCAAAATCAGTAAATCTTTCCAAGCTGTACACATATGTATGTATACTTTTAGTAGCATTATACGCGAAAATAGGCTTATGTATTCATGTAGTTGGCAAAATCACGATAACCGTGTCTAGTCTGGTAGTTTTGTATCCTAATTCCGTATCAGGGATGTTATATAATCATATATGGTTAAGATTAAGAATTTAAGACCGAAAAATATTGTATGCATGGATGAAAATTACCGAGTCATCAAGACGACAAAAGAGAGGTTATGGTAAATGCATAGTGCATTATGCCTAACAGTAAAATGTTTTACTTGCTATGCTACCGAACTGGAAAGATCTTTCTTAGTTCATTTCATATTCTTACATAACACTTCTCTCCATGTATAAGGACAAAGAAAGAAAATGCTGCCTCCACTTTATCTTTATCTTTATCCCGTTACTTATCCTAGTTGCTTGGCTGTACTATACTTACATTGCAATTTCTTGTTTGGATAAAAATCTCCGAACGGCTGCTCAGCAAAAAAATATTTAAATATTTAGTTAACCGCTTAATTAGCTTTCAATTAAAGCATACAATGGCTTTGAACAATCAGCCGTACATTTCACACATTATTTCAAATGGCAGTGTTTCACGCTCAATTCTTTTCTCGAGCACTCAATTGGATCCAAACGTAACCGAAAATCGGTTCCTTATTTATCTATCGGTACAGGTGGTGTCGCTTACTAATCTTGCGAGACAGGCACTAGAAAAAGGAAACTTTGATGTTGCTCTTGGGGAGTACAAATCTGCGTTAGCCATGATTGTTGGAAGTAAGCAAACAACCAAACGAATATTTATCGAGTTGTGTGAAGTTTCTGGTTCTTAGTTTTCATTACTATTATATTAGGTGCCAATCTTTTCACAATCAAAGAACAAAAAGAGGTCGTCGTTATGGAAGGGGAAAGGATTGTGGATATCATTAATAGCCTACAAGTCGCCATTTCCAAGCTGACTGGTCATACCCGTACTGATCAAAACGTTAGTGGCAACCACCTCAAAAGGATTGAACAAGAGTAAGCTTTAATAAAATATGCGTTGTAGTTTTAAAGTGTTAAGCATTAAAATAAAACAATAGAGTGCGCTAAATTACCAGTACACACATATTTTTTTGGGAAAATCTTTCTTGGAAGTTACAAGAATGGAATCGGCCGGTAAAACTATTTAATTGGCCGTTAAACCTCATTTTCTTAACGGCCAATTCAGCTGTACTTACTTGGCCGTTAAAAGTTAGAAAACGGAAGTTAAGATGATATGCAAATCACAGATTTAATTGTAAAACGTGACAACTTAGTACTGGATACCAAATTTTTAATTTAAATTATAACCCTACTTTGGAAAAAGCGGGTAACATTTTATTTTGAGGATAAAATGTGAAAAGGAGTCCAGGATTGAAAACGGATCATCTGAAAACATGTAAGTAAAAACATGTTAACTGCATGAGGACGATTTTTCAAAACAACAGAATGAATTAAACATAAAGTTTACCTAACGTTTTCACCATTTTTACGAACAGCAATGAAGAAATTCCCCAAAACGAAAAAGGTCCTGAAAACGGTTCTGCATGCATTGACGCCAAACTTTCCAAAGAAAATGACAAACTTGCTGGTTTTCCCAAAGATTTTAAAGATCGCCTGCAGAGTCCGAATGATCCCCAATGCACACTACCAAATGGAATGTCATTGGGTACAAAAAAGTGAAAGACTATTTGGACCAAATTTTAATGATGCCCAGAGCTATGAACACCGTGGAGAAAGCAGACAGCAACGATCAAATACGAGCACTGTTGCTTTTTGGGGTAAGATGGAAATTTTTCCTTAAGCTTCAAAATTATTCCTAATATCTAAGCTTGTTTAATTTTTAATTCGTTAATTTGCATGTTAGGCCCCAGGCACTGGAAAAACTTTGATTGCAGAGGCTGTTGGGAGAGCATTGAATTATAATGTTTTACAAGTAANAAAACTTTGATTGCAGAGGCTGTTGGGAGAGCATTGAATTATAATGTTTTACAAGTAACAGGAGCTGACTTGGCTGATAGCTTTATTGGAAACAATTTATTAAAGTTGCATATTTATTTTGCGATTGGTCCCGCATAATTGCATCATGACTGATTTTTACATTTACGTTTTTTTAAATGTATAGATGAAATAATGGATGGACTTTTTCCTGATCGGAAAAATACTCGTCAGGAATATATCCGGGAAAACGTTAATCAATTTCTCATTGAGGCAAACCAGTTACTCAAACACAATGAACGCCACCCTGACAAGGAGGTGTTGTTATTTGGGAGTACCAATAATCCGGAAATTTTAGATAGTGCAGTGAGGTAGCAAATTAATGCAAATATTTCCTCACGTACTATGTTGCCATAATGCAATGTAACTGACCATAGGTCATTGGTTTAACTGTAAATTTTGAATTTAAGACGTCGAATGGAGAAGTGTGTACACATTGATTTGCCTTCATTCGAGGACAAACGGCAGCTTCTTGAATCCTTTGTAGGAAAAGAAGCATTTAATTCGTTTAGTGATTTGGATTGGCAGACCTTGGACATTTACACAAAAGGGTATGAATTTAGGTCAATATAACATACGTACTTTGAAAAATGAAAGTGATTAATTATTATATTTGTTTAATTTATTCAAAAGATTTACACCATCTGATTTGCGCACACTCGGTAAAACTTTGCGTGCAACACCACGTGATAAAACTTTTCAGGCTGAATTTTTTCGACCAGAAAAAACAGGACCGGAGTTCAATGATGTATGGATAGCTTGTGACGGCCAACACAAGGATGCTGTGCAGAAAAGCAGGTTAAACTTAAAAGTTTCGTCATCCTATTTTAACTACAGTAAGAATTATTGATTTATATTACTATTGTTGTTACTTGATCGTTTTAATTGTTTTGTGGCCAAGGTATTAATATATTTTTATGTGCATCTAATATTTTTTCAGTTTGATATAATGGAAGCTGCTTCCAACCAAAAACCAAGCGTTAGCTCCTCCGAGAAGGAAGGTTGTGTCAAAATGACTAAAGCCTTTGCTGCAAAACATGCTCAAAACATAACTGAGCCAACGCTGCATCACAATAATGAGGAAAAATTTGACTCTCAAAAGGCATATGCAGAGGCAATGGAGGCGGCAGCAAATATAACGGATGACGAAGATGATGATGACATTAAGTATGCACCTCAACGTCCACTGCGGTCTGTGCTTTTAAAAGATGGTCAGTGGATAGCCGTTAGAAAACGAAACGAAACAGTGGAAGCTGAGATTCAAAATCGTGAAAAGCCATACAAACATCCAGAAAGTGAAAATACTAAGTCTAGTTGTTTAATGGGTTCTTTAGCAAAGTTACAGAACTTCTCTAGGCTAGGAGCACTGTCATGGAAAGCACGAAGCAAAGAACAGGGTAAAAATTTACTACTTAAATAACAACAACTTTATTGTTCGTATGTCAATTTCAGAATTCCAACAAATAAAATTTAAATTGTGTACCTTTATTCCATCATTCAATCAATGACTTTGAATCTAAACCCTGCACACTGTGAACTTGAGGTGTAAACTGACACATCAGCATTGCAGTTTTCTATTTCCAGCTTCCCATTTTTTACGTGGCATTTCTCCAGAGAGTGAAATTGTATGGTTTCCCCTAATTCCTGAAATATCACAACAGGGAAGCACATTGATATCACGTTACTTGTTTGTCAACACATTTACTTGTACCTTGTACGAAATTTGTTAGAATTTAATTAAAGGAAAATTTGAAACTTCTTACGTCCATCTGAAAGGCAATGTCGAAATAATTGTTAGCTGGTATTGTTACCGGGGAAGGCAATTTTACGAAAAAAACCCCATGCTTGAATTGTGTTACGTCGACCTCCACCAACATTTTTGGCAGATACACTTTTAAATCTTTTTTGGCTGGGTAGAACGACTTGCTTTCCACAATTTCCAGCGAGAGTGCAATCGTTTTCCGCCGCTTATCTTTGTTTTCCTTTTTTGCTAGAAATGCATCGTCTTCCGTTTGTTTCCTTCCATAAAACGCCACCGTTAAAATACTTATTTTCTTAGAGCTGCAAAATCTGCATTAGTAGAAAGAAGCATGGAATGGTAATTAATATGGATTGATTTTAGGAATTCGGTTAATTTGCTGAACTAAAAATACAATGATGATACTGTAATGATAAATTATGGTACTAATTATTCAATTAAAGTACCTACCTAGTCCGGTAAATGGTTCCCGAGAAACTCCTTGCTGTTGAAGGTGTATAGTCGGCTTCCCCTCTAAATGCAGTATAAACTCTGGGGTTTTTTTCTGTAGTCATTCTTGATTACTTGATTATCAATCGGGTGTATTGTGTTGTGCGGGCAGGTGGCAGGTTGTGGGTGGGTGAGTATGTTTTGATTTGATTTTTATTTGTTTGAGAGGTCTAGGCTTAGCAACTAAACTTAAATCATAACTTAAACTGACTTTTAAGTTAATTCAATCGATAACTGGAGTTATTGCCTATTGCCTGATATATGGTTAGTTTCTATATGAGCAGACAGTAATTGTAAAACAGTTTAACAGTAGCAGTATTGGTCAAATTTTAAAGCTGAAGTTACTGAGGTAAAACGTGAATGAAGCATACCGCAGCATAGATCACATGTAATAAGGAACGTGATAATGTAATTGTAAACGGATGTTGCAGAGAATGCATGTATGTACCATGTTCAGTACAGTAGTCGAAACAAGTATGACATGACAAAATTAGTAGAGAGTTAATTTAAGCAATAGAATGTAATGTATGTGTGTGTACCACTGCATTGCGATTGCGATACGCTGATACAAAAGCGTGTTAGCGTGTACACGTCTTGTTTCATTTATGTTTTCTTTAAAACATAATACAAATTGTGCATAGTATCAATAAAGCAAGGCAAGCTGGCGCTCGGCCGGGCTTGGGGAACGGCAAAATTTACAAGTTAGGATCGGGGAACGCTTGGAAGGTTCTGCACCACTGCACTTCATACTTTGAAAACTTTTGTCTTGCACCTCTTTCTTCATAAAACACCTGATTTTTGAAATTCTATATTCAACACCTCAACGTCAACTTTATTGTCTTCACAAGAGTTTTTCTTCTCTGACGAAGAGAGTGATGTATCAACGCACTCCAATCAAGATCCTGTTCCGTGCAAAGCTCAACCAAAGAAAAGGTGCACCAAACCCTCCCCCGTCAAACAGTCGCGCGGACGTGAATCAACCAAAGAGACTACCACTCTGCGTCAATTCGCAGATGACGAGGCAAAGGAAGCTACATACAGGGTAACTATAACTTGATGAATCAACATGAGCTCATCATTGTGACCACATTTATTTTTAGCTCTGATACTAATTTTTATTTAAAAAATTACAGGGAGCGACCTTGCCAATTGAGCAGCTTCCGAAGATCATGAATTGATTTCAAATATTACAGCAACACGTTGGAAAATCATGAAATTTCTCTCAAAAATTTATTGAAAAAAAACAAAACAATTGCATTAATCAAAGTTTTTTGTAAATTATTCAGTTGAGCAAACTTTTAATTTTAAATTTCCTGGTCCTGCATGCATACTGTAGTTAAACATATCCCTTCTCATAAAAACTCAACCTAAACACATTTTTTCATTATGTCCATACAAAGGATCAACAATGCAACTGGAGCTACATTATAAGCAGCACAAAAATATTCCATCGCAAATCGGAGGAGGCAGACATCAACCTATTGATGAAAATATTCATCCGTTTACAGTTAGGGCTAACTTTAGAGGAGAAGAAAGAGTGTATGAACATTTTGATAAACAATTTGCACTTCCCCAAGAATTTTTTTCCCCTTTAAGAAAATATTGAAGAAAGTGTATCAGTTTAACAATATCGTTACGGGATTTAGGAATGATCAAGATTCATTCGTTTTCACACGTTTTATTTGCAAGAAAAGTTCTTACAAATGTTCATGGGACATTTAAGGCTCGAGATTATGGACAGCTTCAAATAGTTTTTCATCCATTTGACATATATAAGGCTATATCAGAAATTAAAACTAGTATAATAACTAGATTAAACATTTTTCAACATAACAGTAGTGGGTACGTTTTAAAAGCAGTTCGAGGATTGGAATTAGGAGTTGGTTACTTTTATGTTCCTCGAGGAGGCTGTTACGTAGACACTCCAAGACCAATTCAGTTAACACGAGCTGTAGTAAATGTTAAAGAAAATCACAACGATTGTTTTAAGTATGCTGTGCTTAGTTCCCCTCACAAAGTTAAAAAAAACCCTGGTTATAGCACATCCTACAAACACTTGGAATATGCATACGATTTTACAGGTCTAACGTATCCTGTCTTTGTAAAAGACATTCACACTTTTGAACAAAAATTTTTTAGCAGTTTTTTTGCATCGTCTTATCAAAAAACAAAATTTTGAAATCTTACCTGAAGATGTTTCGGAAAATAAATACAAAGAGGGGTATCAAAGTTATTGTTATTGTACATTACATGGGATATAAACCATTTACTAGAAAAAAGGAAAGACAAGACACATACTACCAACAGAAAAAAGATAAAGGAATCCCATGGGAGAAACCTGTACGTAAATTCAAAAATATTCATCATGGTCTGAAGCAAGTTTTTGTTGGTTACGCTGATTTTGAAAGTATTCTAGAAACTGTTAATGAGCACCACGAGAGTAGTGAACCATCAACCAAGAAAACAAAAGTTTAAAATGAAATAAGGGGAAACCTATGCATATACACAAATTGCACAGGTACACTAAAGTCTCTCCCACACCGCGATTCTCAATTCGCAATGTTGTACAGTAAGTTATCTGAGCTGGTCGTCCTTCGGTAAACTCCCTTCTAATTCGGTCAGTGTGAAACCCACCGGGGTACATCTTTAGTATAGCCAAAACTATAAAGATTCTTGGATCAATCACAAGTGCTG
>JAANSP010001937.1:0-13922 GCA_036850745.1 Homidia socia | reverse complement strand
GTATCTTCATTAATTTGAAATCACCAAAATAAAAGTATCTTCGTATAAGAATTTTACTCCTTTACTTCCATTTATAATGGTCATTGTAAGGGACTTTGTGTAGGTGTACAGCATATACATATATTGGTGCCCTTTGGTAAGTGAGGGTCAACATAATAGGTACATAAATGTTATTGTTACGCACCCGAAACTTGAAGTAAGTTTGCAAAACTTGTTATTAAAACTATGCTTTTCTTTTATTTAATTACCAACCAAAGACAAAGCTATAAAATAGTGCGGCACAGCATGGTTACGGATGAAAAGTTTTCAAACTATGTTTTTCGTCTCATTTAGCTATAATTTATTGGCTTTGAGGTTTTTACTTGATATACTTAAGAATGTGCGTGCGTGCGTGCCTGCTTCAAGCCCTCAAGCTATTGTAAAATGAATTATTTTAAATATGGAATACAGACATTTTACTTTCTTGTTGGCAATACTGACAGCTAACAATTTTTCCATTACTTGCTTCTGAGAAGTAGGCCCTTTTTTCTTTTTTATACCTATACGTAAATATTTATGTTTCTAGATTGTTGCTGTAGATTGTAAAAAAATGACCAGTGTATTGCAGCGGCAAAACTACAGCATATTGCGAGCAGAGTTGTATTTCAAAAAGGCAAAACAAAATGCTTCAGGGAAATAGGATCACGAACACAAATAATAACACTACATAATCTCATCTCATCCGTTATTTTTAAAAAAGAAAAAAGCAGACTACATAATACATAATCATAGCAGTAGTAGGGGAATGGGCTCAAGTCGTTCGTACACGTGTTTCATGTCGTGCGTTCTCTTTCTCTAGTAATGTAATTGTACGTCTCAAGTAAACAAGGAACACAGAACGCTACGCTAACAAACTACGTGAATTTTTACAGACTATACGCTCTTGTAAGCCATTTATATGCGTAGCATGAATGCAAAGTGCACTTTCTCTTTCCATAAAATTCAGTAAGCGTATCTCCGCACGCCTTCGCGGCACTGATGCGGTGAATTAAAGTAAAAATGAAAAAAAGTGTCGATGAACCTTTATATTATCCTTTTTGTAAAGATAACAACATCATCATCGACAGCAGCATGCATAGCAGACAACAACATGAGTGTCAGTTTAGTGTAAAGAGAGAAACAACAGAAATGATTCTGTAATGTCACTACTAAAAGCGATTGGGAAAAGTCAATGGGAAGAAGAGAGAAGAAAAAAGTGGCTTGCTTTCATTTATGTTCCATGTACATTATTACCGAAAGCATGCAATCATCGCAACGCATTTGTTCAAGTTGAAGCATGCTTTGTCTCATTCCTTCAATTCAACTCGATTCCGTAAGCAGTATTAGATGCGGTGTAGTTGTTGTTGTAAGTGTACGCATTTTTATGGTAAATGACAGCGACAGCTGAGCTCTAAGCCGGCATGAATATTATAATCGTGACGATGATATTGTAAGGAGCTTAAAAAAGAAGAGAATGAAAAGACGGAAATAATAATATCAGTAGAAAAGTAAAGCGGAACATAATGCCCACGTACCACACACAAGGAGCGAGAAAGCTAGAGATAATGTTACAAAAACACTGCGCGTAAAAACAACAATACAAAAAAATACAAAGCGTTCACGCACACTGCATCTCTCTCTGTTTTTAGAAATTTATATGTTGTTTCATTGATGCATAAATGGTTTGGTTGGGCAGCGTTTCTACTTTCATTCGCCAATGTACTATGTTTTATAGAGTAAGTGCTTTTACTTTTACTGTTATTATGCAATGCACAAAATGAGAGTGATATTACCAGTGTGGCTGTACACTACTGTTATGTGATGTGCTTTGTTTTACTGCTGTCTGCTTTAGTAGAACAAGACTTTACAAAGACAACTCCTCCAACATGTTGGAGTGGAGGAAAAACAGATTTCCAATGTGGTTTTTAATAAGTACACAGCAATATTATATAAAAAAAATATGTGCTTATTATGAACTGTCTTCTATCTCTGTCTTTCCTTTTACGACTGCATATTATCATTTTGAAGAGACCAATATCAGGACTGGAATCATTGAAGAATAATTTTGCCCATGGAATCAGTGAAACGTCACGTTCCAATCAAATAGGATTAATAATATTTTTTATGAGTATGATGATGATGGCAAGTTAAAGTACATTATTATGCATCCTGCTCGTCCCAGTCTGGAAACGTAAAGGCAATAACGTGTGTACTCATCGGAACGATATTAGAGAAGCAAAGCATTATTATTATCGTCATTATTGCATTGTATTGTGTGTAACTGCATTTCCTCACTCATGATCCCGAGAAAATCTCCGGTAATATTCCCGCATAGTATTATTTACTTTTGTCACCGCAATAAGAGAATGAGTTTCCGATTACTTTTCCTCTCTCTCTCTCCTTCTGTTGTTATCTCTCTGGAAAGTGTCCAGTAGTAGTAAAAAGTAGGTACTGTTTGTGTACGTCTTTGGTACTAAAAATGAAAGGAATTTGCTGTTGCTGTTGTATGTTGTTGTGAGTGGTATTAGTAAGTAGTATTATATAACAAGTTGTTTCGCGTCCTCTCTTGTTCTTCTTGCCCAACAACACTACCAGAGACACACAATTTATTTGTCTTGGTGCTTACACAAGACTTACATATTTCTACTGATCTGAGCAGTTAGACTCAACTCACACTCGGGGAATATATTCTCAAATGTGGTAACAACAACTCGTGTATTCATAAACAGAGCAAGTGAGGAAAATCTATTCTGGATAAAGGGAAAAAAGAGAGAGCATTACAGAATAATGGTTGTTGTCGTTGTACACTTATCCAGCATACTACTATTTGAAGGAGGATTGATACACACATGTACCACACCACTGTCTATAATGGCAATTTCAAGTGTGTGTGATCAATGCAACATTTTATGTATCCTTTGAAAAGATAAAAAAGGTACTCTATTTTTCTATTGAGTTTAATGGTCGCATGTTTCTTTTTGTTTCTAAAAATATATACATATAAACTGAACATGAAATGTCGTCGTAGTTTCGTATACGTAATAGTATATCTGGTAAGTTTCTTGTTCAAGTCTCTTCTCACTCACAGCCTGTCTGAATGTTTGTCAATGTACTTTGCCAAGGATTAGACTGGGATTTTCCTTTTTACTTGACAAGAGAGTTGAGAAATAAGCTATATATAATAAGCGCCAGCACAGACAATACTGTGTAGGACAGCATCGCAACGGACACAAGAGAGGACGAGAAAAAGCTTTGGACCCAGCAGCACCCAATAGATCCTTTCACTATTGCCACTTTCGTTACTACTTTTGCCGTTGTTGTTACACTGTACGTGTTTCATACCGAGTTTTAAAAGATGATTAATGCTATTTCATATAGTATTATTATGCCCATAGCTAAGAGGATACAAATACAATACTTACTATCTATAATCTATAGTACTACAACTACATATATGTACATTTTATTAGTCCGTTCACCATTGCTGGAATCAAATTGTTTGCTGTGTTATTTTTGTCGAATGACAGTATTTATAGGAACATACATAGGTATATAAATGTTTTCTTGCTCTTTTGCTAAGCAGTTTTGCACTCTTCTTCACTTTCGGATAGATTACATGAGTTTTCTCTTTTCCACTCATGGGACTTAGCAATTTATTGGAATTTGTAGGTGGTGTAGGTGGGTATTATGCATAGTCAAAATATCCATTGTTGATGATAATTCCTTGATTTATATACTCTTATAAGCCATATTAAATACAATGTACGCACGCATCACCAGCAAAGAGGCCAAGAACGGTTCTCAACTTTCAAGCATGGCTGTACACGGTACAGCGGATTGATGATTTGTGCTTTCTTCTGTTTGGAGACCTATAATCCTCTATGTTTGTGTATCATCATCATCATCGTCATTGCAAATATCATATTGGTGGAGATATAGGACTAGGTATTATTATAAGCATAATGACGACGGTAGGAAAAGATACTTTTAGCATATGAAACGCCACAGGAAACGGAGATGAGGAGAATAGAGCAGAATACGATGTTTGTTTGCTTTTTCGTGCTTTTGTTTGCACTCTGATGATTTTGATGAGATGCTCTTATATGATTTCACATTTTCTGACTGCTATTCGACTCTAAACTGAGGAGAAATTGAGAATTGAATGAAATAGACATGTTGTTGGAATGGGCGGGAGAAAAAAAACGTTGCTTTCAAATGAACAAATGTAGAAAAATGAGAGCTGCCCTAATTTTAAATCGCTATTATCATGTCATTATGTAAATTTTGTACAATCTCTTGTTTATTTTTTTCCTTACAAATAAACCAAGATTCTTGCTACTTTCATTTCAATTTGAAGGTTTTCGGCATTATTTGCAAGGAAAAAAATGATCAAATGACATTGAAGACTTGGGCAGAGTATATATGTATATACAATAAGGTATGTATTGAGGGAAGATGCTCTATGCATTTAAATACATTATTCTACTTTTTTGCTTCAACGAGCACACTCTTGGAGCGAGTAGCGAGTGTTGCTGATTGTTTTTCCAAATTACGTTAGATTATTCATGCAGTCGTTCAACTTGAAACTACTAGCTTCCCCATCTTTCCTCTGCACACTTTCCCCGCTTGTCTGCTAGCAGCACCCACAACAGCAAGAAATCACGAACACGACCACAAGTCTTGTGAGTTTGGAATTTGGTTTGTGAGCAAACTTTTCGAGTAAACTAGATACACATAGAAGTAGTATGCAGCAGATGTTACTGTAAATCTACCCATGCAGATGACGCCCGGTTTGACGTCGGGGGAAATTCATGTAAATATAAAGTTTTGCAAGCAACTTTCAGAAATTACTTAAGACCCAGTTTTATAAATGGAAGATGATTAAAATAATAATAATAATTAGTTACTTTTTCTAGAACTGTATGCTCATTACAAAAGTAATGTTTAAAATGTGTACTGTAATCATTATACTTAATTATTAGTATTGATAAAATAGTAAAAAAATATATAGAAACTTACGTCAATAGACAGGTAGAGGAAAAAATTTACAACTGGATGATTGATGATGATGCTATCATTTTTTCTGCTTCTTCTTCTTCTGCTCAGCAGAACTATGACAGGAATGCCAACTAAAGTTTATCTCTAATAGAATGAATGTTTATGGCTACTAGTTTCTTTTTCCTCTTCTTCAAGACTCACTTTCTTGTTCACATTTTGTGGCTATTCTACTATCATCACTGACCCAAAAAAGTCAGAAACAGTTGTACTTAACATACTTAACATCCTAATCTTCTCTGTAAACCAAAAAGAAAAAAAATCTACTAGTTTCTTTTTCCTCTTCTTCAAGACTCACTTTCTTATACTCACATTTTGTGGCTATTCTACTATCATCACTGACCCAAAAAAGTCAGAAACAGTTGTACTTAACATACTTAACATCCTAATCTTCTCTGTAAACCAAAAAGAAAAAAAATAAACTTGATAAAAAGTGTACTTCCACTTACTCACTACTACTGTACATTGTTCAGTTTCACAAATTCTGGCTACCAACTGTGCACTTGTAATGTTGCTGACACAGCAAGTCTATATTCTGTCTAGTAGTTCCTCTTGAATATTAACATAAAATGTGTAACGTTTTCTTGTCGCCCCCCTCTGATGTGATATCGTCGTTCCTTTTCAACGCACATGCACTGCTGTTTTTGAACGAGAAATTGTTCAACAAAAGAAGAGAAACTAGAGTGTATACTCCTACAGTAAAATATACCTTTATTCTGTTTTTCCTCTGATTCTCCTTTTCCTTTTGTGTTTTTCTTCTCTTTTTTTGCACAAAAGTGGAGGACTGTGTGTTGTAGAAATGCAAAAAAGATTAGAACGACACACAGCTAAAACTGCTGCAAAAGTGCACAAGTTCTTGGGTCGAGCACCCGGAAATATATATTGAACAAGTCGAGAACTTGAAAGAGGCTATGACCATGTCTGCAGTACTTTTTCTGCTCTTTCTGTGGAATAAATACAAAAAAGTGGAACAACAATGAAACTGGAAAGAATCCGTTTTTCTATCGCATTGCAATGTTCAATTGTCTGAATATTTTCACTGCACACCAAACAGTATTTGAAGAGAAACATAAAGCGGCGGTTTTCTCTTTCACCGCCACCACTACTAGTACTTGTTCACTGAAAGTGAAACGCGAGGAGATGTGTCCCAGAGCAATGATGCAGGGAAAGTGAAAGCATGAGTTGGAGAACAGCCAAGTGTAAATCCCTCGTTTTTTCCTTTAGCAATTTCTCTCCATCTCACCATGTTTTATAAAAGGGAAAAGTGGTGCGGTAGCAGTAGTAGTAATAGTAGCAGCAGCAGCAGCATCAGTTGTAGAACCAAACTGGTCAAAAAGCATGTGCTTCTTCTTTCTCTTGTATGTCGCAATGGTACAATGGGAAGGAGCAAGCGTAAATACGTATTCGCCATACAAAGCTGTAGGTAGTATTGTTACTTTGTTGAAAATACTACGAATATCTCAGCTCTCAGCAGTAGCGGCAGCAGAAGTAAAGTTGTTTTTTTTATCCTCGTGCGTGATTCTACTTCTCTCACTGTTTGTGTATACACTTATATTGCCAGCTTTCTCGATTAGGTGGTGGATGGAAAGAATTGATGTGAACTACTACTACTAGAACTACCACCACCGCACAGTGGTGGAAAATGCTCCATGTAGAAACACGATCATATCTGACTACGCAATGGAATCCGCGAGCAAAATGTGAACGAAAGAAATGGCCGGGTTGTTGTAGTAGTAGTGGTAAGGAATAACGATGAAGTGTTTTGTATCATTGCTTGCTTCTATGTCTGCTTGCAAGAGATGTCTGGTAATTGTAGTAACGGAATGTACGTACATCCGATGTTGTCCCTGGGCTGTTGAAGTAACGGGAAGCGCCGCTTTCACCTAGTTTAAAAACTTGTATATAAACCGTGCGGTGGTGGATTTTTCATAGAAAATGTGTGTTTGTGCGTGTGATATGATGCGTGTGGTGGTGGAACTGGGAAGTGTATGTGTATATACATGTTTATTTTATAATAATGTATGTACATACTCTTACAAAAAATTGTGCGAACAGACATCAATGCAGTTTTTACGAGCTACACACTACTACTGCTATTTTTCACTTACATTGTATCCAAAACGCTTCTGCTTGTCAATTTATTGGTAATAACGGGGGTTTGAATGTAGCGTAAAATTATCCAGTGCCTTTTTTACAAAACAAACAATATACGTGTATACAAGTATTTCGAGCATGGACCGATAGAAAATGTCTTTAAGTAAATATGACCGTACAAAATGAAGTATTTATTGAAGCCATGTGAATTATAATAATATGCGCAATCATATAGTATGGATACTTGAACGAGTTTCCTGTTCAAATTTTACTAGACATTCTCCTTCCTCCACTTGTAACACTACATTATCATGAGAAAAGTGACACTCTGCGTAGTGTAAGCGCAGTATAACCACTTGCAACCCCTGGACATGGAGAGAGAGAAAGAGGGAAAAACTGATGATGAGTTACGCGAGCAAGATCAGTGGCAACAGCAGGACGTCTAGTGTATCCAGTTAATGTCACAGTTTTCATGATAAACTTGAATAGAAAAAAAATACCAAAGAACGCTTCTAGTTGACAAGTATGTATGATCCTCCATGAGTGAGTGAACAGTGTATAAAAATTGTACTCTACATTCTCTGTACCGTCAACAAAGAGATACAGCAGTAGTACTAGTTGTAAATATACATGTACATACCTACATATAACATGCCATCAGTATTATGTATCTCAAGTGGCACATGGCTTCTATACGCTCTTGTGTGTGCTCTACTTTTTCCCTCTCTATAATAATGACCTGCTTTCTTTCTTCTTTCTTGGTTGTCTTCTCTTCTGCACCAAAAAGAGAAAACCTGCATTCCATTTTGCACATCCTTTCCCTGGCATTTATTACCAAAAGAAAAAGAAACATAAAGATTCAATATTATTTTATACGTCCAACAACTTTATTCATACTTTCATAAAAAGCAGTAAAACTAAACCATCTGCAAAACGAGTATTATCCACATTCACCTTATTTTTTATATAGCAAGAAAAAGTGAAGAATCAGAGAACAAGAAATTTCTTCTTCAAGACTTTCTGATACAAACGTTTTTATTTCGTCTATTTTACAAAGAAATTGTACAAAATATACTTGCAATAATAGAAATAATTTTACACACATATTTTTATGTTGCACTTTTTTTCTTTTTTTCTAAAGATCTCGGTCGGAAACCGTCATCAGTGGGAATAACGCAACCAGCAGCGATATCATAAGCAGTAAAACTAAACCATCTGCAAAACGAGTATTATCCACATTCACCTTATTTTATATATAGTAAGAAAAGTGAAGAATCAGAGAACAAGAAATTTCTTCTTCAAGACTTTCTGATACAAACGTTTTCTTTCGTCTATTTTACAATGAAACTGTACAAAATATACTTGCAGTAATACAGATAATTTTACACACATATTTTTATGTTGCACTTTTTTTCTAAAGATCTCGGTCGGAAACCGTCATCAGTGGGAATAACGCAACCAGCAGTGATATCAAAAGTAGCCATACTATTACTGTGTTTGTATGTGTATATGCACATGGTCCTTTTCTTTTTTTCTTTTCTCTGTTTTTACTACGGCAGCATCAACTCTTGCAATAATACAGATAATTTTACACACATATTTTTATGTTGCACTTTCTTCTTTTTTTCTAAAGATCTCGGTCGGAAACCGTCATCAGTGGGAATAACGCAACCAGCAGCGATATCAAAAGTAGCCATACTATTACTGTGTTTGTATGTTCATATGCACATAGTTCTTTTCTTTTTTCTTTTTTCTGTTTTTACTACGGCAGCATCAACATCATCATCTTCAGTAGAAAGAGATTGAATGGCTGTACAATGCACAAAAAGCATATAGCACGCTGGCTCTACCACCACCATACCATCAGCCAAAAATTTCTCTTTTCTCGGCACCAGTCGGCCGGCGACTTTGCTTGATATCAAAAGTAGCCATACTATTACTGTGTTTGTATGTGTCTATGCACATGGTCCTTTTTTTCTTTTCTCTGTTTTTACTACAGCAGCATCAACATCATCATCTTCAGTATAGAAGGAGATTGAATGGCTGTGCAATGTACAAAAAGCATATAGCACGCTGGCTCTACCACCACCATACCATCAGCCAAAAATTTCTCCTTTCTCGGCACCAGTCGGCCGGCGACTTTGCTGTTTTCTCCTTTCTCTCACACACAAAACCTTACTCGCAAGAAAATTGTAGTGGAGGAAAAAAAGCAGCATTTTTTACTACCGTTCTTTCTCCTCTACATTTTACGTGCTTTCCTATAACTTTTTCCAGCATTTTCTTCATTCATTTCGATCATTTCACCTTTTAGCACTGCACTTGACTGTCTATACGAACCACTATAACTCAGCTAGCCGAGCGTATCTTTATGACTATGTTTATACGTACCTTTTTTATTCTGTTGATGATGCCCTGCTATAATTTTTGCTGATTTTTTAAAGAGGCGAGTGCAGAGAACCGTGCAATGTGGAGCGTAGGACAATGTACGTGAAAGCGTGTTGGTGGCCAGACAAGCAGCAGAGCGCTGCCACTATTCTGCTTCTTGATGAAGAAGCAAAAGGCAAAAGAGAACTGCATGGAAAGTGATGTGATGTAATGTAAGTACTTTTGTAATGATAATTTTTTCCGGTAGTCATTCCTTCTCATCTTTTTTCTATTCGTTCATTTTACCTAATATAAAAACACTCTGTCATTTTATTGCTACTACATTCTTTTATTTTTGTAAAAGGAGAATGAAAAAAGATTCCACATTCAAAAGAATATTGTCATTTTACCTAATATAAAAACACTCTGTCATTTTATTGCTACTACATTCTTTTATTTTTGTAAAAAGGAGAATGAAAAAAGATTCTACGTTCAAAAGAATATTGTTCAAACTTTTGGTTGGATTTGTGTACAAAAGTTGCGAAAAAAAACCCAATGTTTACTTTTCTGCGGCTGCATGGTGGTTACAAAGCTTTGATGTAGCGTGTCGTCAAAATGACCTCTTTTGACTTGAAGGGACGCTAAATAACAAAAGGTGAAAGATTTATAATATTTGGATAATTTACACTACATGGCAGCATTATCACTATTTCGACTGTATTGTCGAAATAAATAACAATGTGGAAAGGTCTATGATAATAATGATGACAAGCATTATGAATATCTGTACTATCTATTGTTATACATTTATTTTACAGTTCCCTTGAAGCGGATGCTTTCAATTCCAAGTCTGATACCTGGCAGAGGGTGGCCTGACATACGTATGCCGTATATTTGTTTGGCCTCTCTGTTGGAAATTAAGTCATCATCATCATCATAGACTATTATCCATAGTAGCCTTTAATAGCTATTGACATCACGCGTACAAACACGCAACACATACATGGTATTGTGCCTAAACAAAAACGTTTATATAAGCATGTGTACATACCACAATGTAAACAAGAGAAAAAGCTTGGGTTTCTGGAATAAACACACCCAAAAGGAAAAATGNAGAAAAAGCTTCGGTTTCTGGAATAAAAACACCCAAAAGGAAAAATGATAGAGTTGATGTATATTTCGTCCCAGAAAGTGGGACAATATTACAAAAAGTAATGAGATACCGGTTTCGGTTTCATAACTAGATAATAATAATGATCCTGAAACTAAACAAACAGCACATTTAAAGTCTATGGGTAGATACATTGATATAATAGCTTTTACCTATACTGGCAAACCATGTTTTGCATCATTTACCAAGATGTTTGTCTTTTTTGCCAACTTATTTACTCTGCTTTTCAGCGAAAATATTTGTCTGCAAAATACAGTTGTGCAATCCCAAGATGGAAAATGGTAGAGTAAGTAAACAGTAAGCAATTATTATTGTTTTCTTTGCTTCAATTTTTGATTTCCATTCACAAGCTTTGTTATGACAAGAGTAGTCGTATTTCATCGCTTCTTATTTCCCCATATCCTTTGATGATTTCCAACAGATCCAATCTAGCTAAATCCTCCCAGATTTAGAATAGACGTATAATACATATTTTGATGTATTGGATGAATTACCGAGACCAAAAGAGATTCTGCAGTGTTGTACCAGCCTATCTCTGAACAATATACTACTACCAACCAACTCGACAAAAACAATAACAAACTTTTTCTATTTATCTGCAAAACCTTTTCACGAAAGAAATAGATAGCTAGGTGGCTTATGGGTTATTATTATTGTACTATAATTCGAATTAGGTACATACAATTGTACAACTAAAGGAATGTGATGCTAAAGCCCCTTTTGGCAGGTCAAAAAACCTGTATTGCAGATTTTTCTCCTCCCTGATCTATATTTCATTTTTCTTATTTCATTTTCCAAGAATAAGAAAATGTAACAAATCAAATCATGAGATATGAGAATACCCACCCGGTGCGTGTTATTTTCATTACGTTTTGCGCCTCGCCTCTTAATAAGAAAATGTAACAAATCAAATCATGAGATATGAGAATACCCACCCGGTGCGTGTTATTTTCATTACGTTTTGCGCTCTAAACTGAAAAAGTAATGTATATTGAATGAATGATAGTATGGTTGGTTGGTTGCTGCATGTGCTGCAAACACGTACGGAAGAAAACGGACAAAAAGGGCTACATGCGGCTTACTTTCCGTCCAGTTTTGAGTAAATGAAAGATGTTAATCTAAAAATCTTAAGGTTTGCTTCGGCAAGCTGAACTATGAAGACTAATTTTAGACATGGCCGTCTTTGAGCTTCCCCATGCTATGCTATTTTTAACTGATTCTTTTTTCAAAATGTGTTGACTATTGAACTCGAGCTGCAAATACGTGCAGAAGAAAACGGACAAAAAGGGCTACATGCGGCTTACTTTCCGTCCAGTTTTGAGTAAATGAAAGATGTTAATCTAAAAATCTTAAGGTTTGCTTCGGCACGCTGAAATATGAAGACTAATTTTAGACATTGGCCGTCTTTGAGCTTCCCCATGCTATGCTATTTTTAACTGATTCTTTTTTCAAAATGTGTTGACTACCCGATTCTCACGTATTATGTATTACATCATACGACTCTACAATTTTTTTTATCTTTGTACAAAGGATATCTGCAGGTGTTATTGTTTCCGATATTCTATCTCATATCACTTTTTTGTTAGATTCTTAAATTTTTTATGGAAATCCTTTTCCCTGCTAGCTATAAAATACTACCTATTCTTTTTCATAATAATCCAATCCGGCAATAAATTACTTGCTCTCATGTTTCTTCTACCTAACCATTGTTAGTGACACCAGTATGTTATATAGTTGTACCTTGGACGTGATCTACGGTTGCACAAGCTATACAGGACCATAGTGTAGCAAAACATCAAGAGCGTCAGACACACTAAATGCAGGCTCTAGGAAAATAAGGTAATTTCTCTCTCTATTTTTTAGATACATTTGCTTGATATAAAGCAATCAAGATGAAATACAGCCTTTCAAAAAGCAAAACGATATAATTTCTCGACTGCCATGCCGCTTGTCTAGTTATTATTACCTACTTTACTCACTCGACAGTGGAGAAGAAGAGAGCGAACCAAGTAGAGTTAGAGACGTAGGGAAAGTGGCAAGGCAAAGCACAAATACCGACAGACACCTCGCTCTCTCCTCTCCCTCTCCAGATGAATAGCTAAATTTTAGTTTGGTTTCCTTTTTGCACTATTCATAACAAACCATTTACCTGAGGATATACATACTGGCAACACATACAAGTAATTTCCTTCACTTTCACACGATGGAGAAAGCAGAAAAGATGTATTTGTTAGCCGCATTTTTGTAGCAGATCTGCTATCTATAGCAAAATGCAATCCCGAACGAGTAGAGTTAACTGGCTTGGCGAACACTCCGCAAGAAGATTAGAAAGGTAACATTTACTGATGCAGGCATCCAAGCAGATGTTAGGAGTGGAGCTGCTGCTACTTGGAGAAGGAACAAACAACGTAGTCATTCAGAGTGACTCACTCTTTCACTTTTGTTGGACACCAAAGGGAATTGGATTGTATAAGCTTGGAAATAAGATAATTTACTCTTTTTTCAAAGTCCATGATATTGGCGTGTATTTTTAAAAGATGTATTTGTTAGCCGCATTTTTGTAGCAGATCTGCTATCTATAGCAAAATGCAATCACGAACGAGTAGAGTTAACTGGCTTGGCGAACACTCCACAAGAAGATTAGAAAGGTAACATTTACTGATGCAAGCAGCCAAGCTGATGTTAGGAGTAGTGGAGCTGCTGCTACTTGGAGAAGGAACAAACAACGTATAGTCACTCAGAGTGACTCACTCTTTCACTTTTGTTGGACACCAAAGGGAATTGGATTGTATAAGCTTGGAAATAAGATAATTTACTCTTTTTTACAAAGTCCATGATATTTGCGTGTGTTTTGTAGAAAATTAGTTTTAAGAATACACTTTGACTCATTTCGTATTTTTAAATAGATTGTAGTTTTCTCTCAAAACCAATATGCACATTTTCACTTTTAATTAAACCATCACCAAAATATACTCATATGAACGTTATTCGTTATTTTAAAAATATAATGAAAATATGGTAAGGATGTAGGAAGTAGGAAAAATTGCTGATAACAAGTTTTCATATATGATGTATGATGCTGAATTAATTTTGACCGGAGAAAACGGAGGTGAGTTGGGAATATAAAAATTCAGAATTTACTCGGAGCAAAAAATCAAGAATAATATAAAAACATAGCGTAGTCAAACCAAACGAAGAAGCTGCTCAGAGATGAGCAAAG
>JAANSP010001936.1:0-13926 GCA_036850745.1 Homidia socia | reverse complement strand
AATGTACTATAGTACGTGTACCTAACGGACCTTTTCTTAATAAGGATACATTTTTATCCCTAGAGTATTGACTTTTAATGTACGTATATTGTAGCAAAAATATTGGTTCTGAAATTCTCGTTTATTGTTAGCACAAAATGCCAGCTAGATTAAAAATATATTTTGTATGAGCAGTGCTAATTGCATTTATGTATCTCTCAAAGAGCCGTATTATTTGGATTGAAATAAAAACTTTAAAGAAGGGGAAAATTTTAACAGTTCAATAAGTTGGTGTACTTACTACCTACCGCAAAATATATCATACTTTTCAACGATATCTACATACGTATAACAAAGAAAAAGTATCATCTTTGTCTCAAGGAAATGACAAAGGAAGGAAGAAAATTCAATTTTCATACGTTCAGTATACTAAATACTTTATTTAAATTTGACTATATTATTAGTAATGCTTTAAATTGCTTTAACCAAAGAACGCATGTAAAAATGACAATCAGACTTCTAAAATATTAATCTTTATACATAATCTATTTTGACGCTTCCGATGGTTGCATGATAATAGGCTTGTCTGGCGGGGGTCCATCAATTGTTTCGGTAGCGTTGAATCTTCCAGGAAGGTATTTGCCATCCTTACTGATTGTACGATATCTACACATACGTATAACAAAGAAAAAGTATCATCTTTGTCTCAAGGAAATGACAAAGGAAGGAAGAAAATTCAATTTTCATACGTTCAGCATACTAAATACTTTATTTAAATTGGACTATATCATTAGTAATGCTTTAAATTGCTTTAACCAAAGAACGTATGTAAAAATGACAATCAGACTTCTAAAATATTAACCTTTATACAAAATCTATTTTGACGCTTCTGATGGTTGCCTGATAATAGGCTTGTCTGGCGGTGGTCCGTCAATTGTTTCGGTAGCGTTGAATCTGCCAGGAAGGTATTTGCCATCCTTACTGATTGCATAACAATAATCATACTCAACAGCCAGCGCCTTCTCAATGACTTCATCTAGATCTTCTATTTTGATAACACCTTTGAGACGCTCCTGTAGTATATTTATAAATAAACAAAGTCCCAATTTAGAAGTGCTATTTTTTCAATAATGGTGTCAAACTTGTGAAACATTTAAAACAACGAATACTCACCAGTTCAGACTGAAGAAACTGCTCAGTTTGTTCCAACTGTGCTAATTCTTCTTCCTCTTTTTGTTTCTTAATTTCCAGGATTTCTCTTTCCACCTCTTTCCATTCCTCCACAAGTGCTGCCTCTCGGATTTTCCTAACTTTCTCGTTTTCAGCATCGTTAAGAGTGAACATTCTTTCTAGCTCTACATCTTCGCTTACTTGTATCGCTTCCTGTTCCTGTTTAACTTTCTCTGCCATGGATATATTTCCTTGGTATGACCTACACGAGAATCACAATTAAGTACAACCTATATTTACTACAGTTTGCATTAACTAAAAGCATGGATAGTAAATAGGTAATTAATAAATTAATCATTTTCTAGCTGCCAATATAAATACAATAGTCAATAGTCAATAGTAGGTAAATAAAATTACTAATTACCATAGCGATCTATTATAAAGCTTGTAGGCGTCATATTGAGCGGTGAGTTCTTCATGTTCCAATTTTGGGGGCGCTGGACACTCGATAATTTTGTACATTTTGCTCTTGGCGATCGGCACCCATCTGGGTTTTCTCGGATAATTACGCACGCTCTGATACTGAACACAACTAATCATTTTCGAGGATGATAGCAAGCCTCGAAAGAGGAACCCAGCTTCTAATGATGGCAACATTTTAATAACTATTATTACGAATGCCTGATTAATTACAACCGAAATGTTACCACCACTAATAGATGAACATGCACCACCGCCACGATAAACACTGCTTTGACAGTTAATCAGTTAGTTGACTGACGGCTAAAATGGATATGAATTATGAATTTACCTTTGAACAAAATAAATAAAAACCAATGCACTACAATCTCCTGTTCCCTGCATGTTTTTTTGGAATATCGGGGCACTGTGGAACATGAAACGTCATGTTAATGCATATGAGGAGACAGATGATGTGTTGGGCAATGGTTTTTTACAGACCGAGGTGGCCCATGTTTATATCAAGAATACATATAATAATTAATTCAATGATCGCATTAACTGGGTGTAATTAATTCTTTTTTGATGAATAGTTTTGTAAAAAAATATTTAATAAAATGGAATAATGCTGCTATTAACGTACAAAATGTAATGATAATGTGCTGATATATATTTTTTTACTTTGTTCTCAAATAATTCTTTATTTTTTAAAATATATAATCGATCTTTAACCTCTGTATTTAAAGTATAAATGTAGCTAAATTGTATGTAATAATAAGATGACGAATGAGTTTATAAACACTAAAAAGATGTAAAGTTTGTGCCTTAAAATAATTATTAGGTTATCAGTTTTCAGTTGTTTTGTTTTCATGAATAATAATAATAACGATAATAATGTTCACAAATTCCTTTTATTAATCAAACAAAAACCTGGCTTTGTATATAGCGTTTAGTACATTTCGTCGTTAATTCCAGTGTCATGCAGGTATGACATTCCGCGTTGTTTTAGTGCCTCACTTCTTTTCAGTTCCTTAATAGTTTTCTCTTCTTGTTCTTCTCTTTGGGCGGCCAGAATAGTATCTACTGCTACACTTTTCAAATGGGAGTTTTCCTCTTTTTCTTTGTCCTGGTTATCACGACATGACAGAAAACAGCATTTGTTAAGTAGTAATTACAGATTTAGTTTTTTATGTAAACAGTTTGGCTGTAGCATTTTAAGATATGTAAACACTTACGATTTCACCAAGCAATACAACGTTATCACCACGAACAAGGAAAACGCCTCTAGGAATATCGCCATAACAATTGCCTACATGTATCCGCTCGACAGCCTGATGCAAAATTAAATTAGCAAACTGGTCTACAGATCGGAGAATTCCTATTAGCGTTCTTCCATCTCGAAGGACTACCAACATGCGTTCTGTTTAAAAAATACACACAAGTTTTATAATGTTCATATAACAAGTATAGTACAACAGACATTTTTTAAATGGTACACGTTGAGAGGATTTTTGCGTACTATCGATTTCATCTAATAAATTAGCACATCCAATTAGGATTGTTGGATCCAGCTCATGTTGAGGTTGTGACTGATGATTTGATTGATTAGACGAGTTGTTGGACATGCGTGAATTTTTTGATCCGAAACCGGACGCCATCTAAATAAATCCCAGGGTAAACAAAACAAATAGATTGTATTAAATAAAATGCATATCTATCTGTTAATCTGTGGGTACATTTGATTCGATACTGATACTTTTTCTACCTTCACTTTCACTGAGCGTTTACGATGTGGCGTAAATCCTTGTACAAAAAAGCGTCCAGTATTACACAACTAGAACTACCCTACAAATTCTGAGCTTGTACTTAAATTCATTAAGCGTTGCTCGTTACGCAGTTTTAAGTTGAATTTACTTTTCTTTTGTACGTACGACTATCGGACAGTTTTCACATTTTGTCTTGGCTAACACTTCACAAAATGCTTCATTAAACACGTGACGAACAGACACAGCAACTATGTTATATATATTTAGCCATTGTTCGAAAATGATTCATACCTGACCGGTTTTCATACTGAAAATGACAACTGCGCGCCTTTTGTGTTCATTCAGTAGTTTGTTCCCTTTGGCAATTCACACACAATTTTGTAATTAGAAAGAATGGCTTTCCTTGCACAATCGTTCGTGACATGTCTATATGAGCATTAAAAGGTTCTTTTTAATACAATGAATGAGCTGCTTTCACCTGACAATTTACAACAACATGCATACCATACAGACAACATGAACCACAGTACAATAGAAGCACTATCTGTTGTAGTTACTAACTGCAAACACTCGGTATAAATAAGGAGATTTGTTTTCATTTTCCTACGCTTTGATTTTCCCACAGCTACAGAGCAAAGGGGACAACTTGCAATGTTGTAATCTTGCAAACATTTCTTATTGTGTTGCTTATTGGACCGTTCTTTCTCTATATCATTGCATGCAAGTAACTGGTCAAACTGGTGTTCTTTCCATCATTAAATAAATTTGCAAAGAAATCTTTTTTTCGATCTAATTCAGGCACCGGAAAATACTGGGTAAATGGATTGTACATTCAACGGTTACTACAAGTTGAATACGAGATAAATTTATTACTATTACGTTGTATGTAGGTGCATGTTTTCATGCATAGGTGACTGGTAGTCTATATAGACATATATTTTTTTTCGATCTAATTCAGGCACCGGAAAATACTGGGAAAATGGATTGTACATTCAACGGTTACTACAAGTTGAATACGAGATAAATTTATTAGTAATAAATTATTACTAGTACGTTGCATAGGTGACTGGTAGTCTATATAGACATATGGACAAACTTGTTTCAAATTTTAACTATTAATAAAACTGAACAATTGTCAATTTTTTTAACCTTTTACCAAAATTTTTTAAAGACTAATTTGTGAACTATATATCCCTTTAATACAAACTCATACATAGCATGGAAAGCGGGGAAATCATAACTGAAGCTTTCAACTTTCCCTTTTCCTATTTTTCTCTCCAGTTCAGCTGAAGATTGATTTGTGGCCAAATTAATTTACTTATTGTGGTCATATTTTGAACAATGGATACGAAAAACTGTGCAAGATCAGCAGCACACATAAACAACTTAAAATGCCTTTCGCCTTTCTAGGAAAATAATGAGCAAGATAAAACACGGGAAACTGCTTTTATCGTTTGTAGAAAAACCAAGCAAAATCACTGAAAGCGTACAAATTTTAGATCAGCAACACACATAAACAACTTAAAATGCCTTTCGCCTTTCTAGGAAAATAATGAGCAAGATAAAACACGGGAAACTGCTTTTATCGTTTGTAGAAAAACCAAGCAAAATCACTGAAAGCATACAATTTTTTTTAGAGTTGTCAGTTATTTAATTATTGCATAAAATTCCAATAATTCTGGGTAAAATGTAGAGAAAAATTCATTTATCTTGGAATCCCTGATGATTTTCATTTAAATGCATGTGTTTTTACCATTTTGTTTTGTTTCTTTTGGGGTTCCATGTGACTTTACATTTATTTCATGTTGATTTCACAAGATAAAAAAAGTTCCATTTTAAATCTGTAGTATCGGCATCCACATTTTTTAAGACAGTCTTCAATTTGAAGTTAATTAAAAAAATATACAATTTACGTTTAATATTATGTGGAGAATTTTCAAAAAAGTCCATATTCACCGGGAATCCATGTTTTCATGGTTTTATTGCGAGTTTTAAGTACTTACTACTAACTGATTCATAGTAATATACCTTGCTTTACCAATTGGCTTGGTTTTATTACTTGCGAGGTTATACTCATTTCCTATGGGTGCGGCAATTGACAAGATTAATTTCCGCTTTTTTACTCTGCTCTATACCTAATACAGCATACAACTCTTCCGGCACGTATAAAAAGCATTATAAAAACTAGATATCATGATATAATTTTTAAGTATTATAACGGCACAACTCGGCTCCGAGTCGGTGTTTTTTATCCTCCAAACTTCAAAGACAAGCAAGAGAGTAGACAAGAAAAGTGAATATATCGCCGTCATATGATCTTTCCATCGTTTTTCCGTTTCCCTACGCAGTAGCGGTTACACATTCACTCATGTTGCTAAATGGAAATGTTTTACATGCCCAAAAATCTGGACCTGAAAAACTGTTGCGCTCTTCTTACAGTTGTTTGTACCTACTAGGCGAAACAACACACTTATTTGCCTACAGTTTTTTTGTCGCAGATCCCATGATTTGATTTGCTGATATCTTCAAACACTTTTGGTAATAATATTTAAAAATTTGCGTTTCAGTTTATTTATTTTGGAAATCTATATAGTAAACTATTGTCTTTCGTTTTTAATGCGCTATATTTCTATCTCTCAACAGTTCCCATTCCTCTGTGAGGTCCTGTGGATTCAATTCCCATCCAAAGCCTTCTGTTAAAGAAGCAATGAGTGGGATCCACTCTGAGATAATTATCCTTGATTGACACAAGTGCCTTCAGTAGTAATGAGTGGAAGACGGACTTGATAGACCATGTGAAGGAGGCAGTTTCATTTCAAATATCAAGAGGGGCGATTACAAATCGTAAACTGATAAGACTCGGCCTAGAACCTTATCTTGCAAGAGTGAAATGGACGTACCTCTTCTTCGATTCAACCCATACCGCTGCTGCTAAAAAACCGGAGCAGCAGCAACAGCAGGATGTGCAAAATACTGAAAATGTTCTCGGACAATCCATGCAAACGCTCTCGTACGAGTGTTGGGACTTTTTTGAAGAAGAACTAAACAAACAGGTGAAATCAAACTCGCCATTGGACATCAACATCCCTGTAAACAGTCGTATGAAAAATGTGATTAAAATGTTACAAAGCTTAAAGTTTCCCTACAAGTGGCCGCACGGATTGAGGTGTAGTAATCCAGATTTGGCGTCCTCTTCTAATTTAACCATGGCACACAACAACTCGATAGAAAAGTTTGTCATTGTGTTCACCGCAGTGCCCAAAATATTTTCTTGCTTGGTTCACCTCGCAGCAGCTATTTCCAACTGTAAAAGACAAATGTCCACTTCTGCCAACTGTTCCCCTGCAGATATTCAGATTTGTTTTGTTGATGTCACATTTGACTCGGTGTCTCTTCAAGAGCAAAGTGGACTTGGTAAGCTACCCTGTTTTTGGGATGACGTTTGCAGAAATACACAACGCCACCAGCAGAACCAACAACAGCAAAATCAATTATCAATACCCGAGAGAAAGTTAAATTTGAGAGTGTCATGTCTGAAAAAAATCATTATGATTCATAAACTAATGGAAATGCGATTTCCTTGGATGTACGATCATTCGTTACCTTTCGGATTTGGACTGGGAATGAAAAGGTTGAGACAGTGGGATTGGATAATACCACAGGAAATGCCCCAAGTACCTCAGTCTAGAAGAAGAGGTTGCTTGTCCCTTCGGAAATGCTGCTCGGAGGAGATGTACTGTGGTCACCTTCTTTAATCTTGTCGCCAAAAAATATGTATTTAAATCTATACTACAATTGCAACTACAATTCAGTCATCGTCCTGCTATACACAAGCACGAGAACGAGAGGTAGCACAAAAGAATGTAGGCATTAGGCAGTTTTGCCACGAAAATTTAATGTAATTATTGTAAATATGGTTAATATGTTATGTAGGCGGTTAGTGGAGTATTCCCCAAGTACCTCAGTCTAGAAGAAGAGGTTGCTTGTCCCTTCGGAAATGCTGCTCGGAGGAGATGTACTGTGGTCACCTTCTTTAATCTTGTCGCCAAAAAATATGTATTCAAATATATACTACAATTACAACTACAATTCATTCATCGTCCTGCTATACACAAGCACGAGAACGAGAGGTAGCACAAAAAAATTTAGGCATTAGGCATATTTGCCACGAAAATTTAATGTAATTATTGTAAATATGGTTAATATGTTATGTAGGCGGTTAGTGGAGTATATACATGCATCTAATTTTGGGAATTGAACATTAAATTGTACTCGTGAAGCATTTTAGTTTCGCTTTTAGCTTTTAAACGGTTCTCTATTTAAAATATAAAGATTATTTGTTAAAGGCTACTTTGTGGACGTGAAAGCTAAATGCAATACAATATTATTACGCATAGTTTTTTCGTGGAATCTTCATTACCAGTAAACTTGAGATAATACAAATTAGCTGTTCCCAAGACAAAGCTTCAGCATATTACGTTGTCTTTGCCTTATCTGTATCATGTGTAGTGTATAATACTTTAGTTACGTAGTGTTAAAATTCTGAGAAGTTCAAATCGCTGATGATAATTGCCTGCAGCAAACCATGGGAAAGATTTGTAAAGTACAACTTTTATGCATATTTTCAGCAACATTAATCTGCTGTTCTAACTTTATTACTGAAGAAAGTATCCCTGCCTGATAGTTGTTTCCCATGAATGGTGTCATTCATGATTCGTTCACTTTTTCATGAAATTTTTTATCCTGAACTTTATTTATTATCATTACATTAGTACATCAGTACATTTTTTGAGTGCTCATTGTCCGTATTTTTTAAACTTAAGTTTCAGCAGGATCAATCAACAGAACCTGTATAGATTATTGGGCAAAAGTTCATTGCATCTTTGTTAAGTTTGATTATGGTTATATTGAATTCAAAGTGAAAATGTAGAAGTATATGGTAGCGAATATAGATCCGAGAATCTGTGATAATAACAAGTTGCTAATATTTTATACATATTGTTTAGTTTAAGGCTTTGCATTTTTTCTCTTAATGTCAAACTCTCTGGAAACTTGACACCACACAAGTAGCGTCGAGCATAATTTTCCTCACAATCAGTTGCCTACTCATGTTACGTGTCTTCCTTTCTTTCATTTGACAATGTTTCATTTTTCTTGAACCTTTTTAAAAAGCTATAAATGTTCATAGTTCTTACTTTTTTCCAGGAAAAATTATATTATGCACAATCGCACAATAAATTACTTAATCTTCTTGGATATTTAGGATTAAGTTTAGAGCCGAGTGATGTTGAGGAAGTCAGATAGTTTGTTACTTAAAGAATGGCCAGGAAGAAGTGTAAACTATTGATTAAAGATGTGATTACTGCGCGGGTCCAAAACCAAAATACTTAATGATAATAATAATATGATGAAAATACTCGCTTATGAACTTGGTGATAAATGTTTGCTGCTACTGCTACTAATCGTTTTATTATTTATTATGTACAATGTATAAATATACCAGTATAAAAAGCTAATAAAAATCTCATTTTATGCCATTAATGCATGTATGTATAACGATAAAGAGCTTTAATATTCTTGTTCATCGTCTTAATCTTGATTGTCGCATTAAGCATCTTTTCACCATGAAAGTCATAATGTTTTGCTTGTACAAAACCCCAAAAACAACTACTCCATCTGACCTTTCAATATCAGCATCGCTATCAGTTATGATGACGATTCGTCACATACACTACTTCCGACTGCGACCAGGACCACACCACAACGACATTGTCTTATTACATAAGGACAAAAATAAAACTGCACATTAGCAAAAACATAAAAAGTTTCTATAGAAAACATAACATAACACATGAATAGGTAAAACCAATGCCATGTATGTTTATTCGCTGCTGCACTGAAAACCTCACAAAACGTTTTTCAGTAAAAGTTCAATGCAGGAAGCAGCTGCCTGTGTGAATTGAAACAGGCCTGGTGTCATGTTTCTTGGTTATCGTGAAAAAAGAAAGAAAAGCAAAAAACAAAGAAGCAGAATATTATTATAATGTTATAATAGTTATAATGTGTATTATGCAATTTCAATATTGAATATTATGCATGCAACCTATTATGCAGTACCTTATTTATAAAAATGCATATCGATAATACAATTATGATACTCGATACTCGACGACGCCTTTATCATCATCATAATAATGGCTTCTCTCAATGATTTCCAGTGTATTGTTGATTCATATACTCAAGCAGATAATATAATTTACGACTTTCTGTGTTATTACTACTACTATTGCTCGTTATATTTAAGCTGTTTAAAATGACTATTTTCGCGAGCGACGTCATAAATAATAGCAACATTAAATAACATTAGTACTTTGCATATCGTCTCTGGGGGTAAAGGGAAGTGGGTCGTCTTTGGATGGAACTTGATTTTTTTGGTGACTTGAGCTTCCAATATTTTAATGTCTCTGCACTTTGACGGATTTAAAGGGTAGCATTGGTTTAGAATTGAACACTATTATTTTGCCGCCTGTGCCTACAAGAGGACACTAAGAACGAATCTAAAACATTATTTTTCGGAACGAACGAAGAGAAGGAAAGAAAAGTTAGCACGTCACTGCCTTTTCGCTAACAAGTAATTTTATTCAGTAATTCAGCAGCAGAATAAGTAGTTGAGAGGGCAGTTAGTAGGAAATAATTCATTATATTATTCTAGCTAGTGGTGCACTTTGACCTGCAGCCTTCCTTTCATTTGTACTATCAGCATGTCCTTTTGGCTGACAGGTGGATGCTGCTGTTAGCGTTTAGATCGAATTTTGACTTTGATGTGTAAAGTTGGTGTGTAGAGTTTTTTAGTAGTGATCATCAGTGAAGCCCTTCCGAGAAAACCTATTACTCATTAGTCTTTCGTTCCTGGAACTGTAAACCCAACTTGTTGTCTTTTCGGACTTCGGACGCGAATTTGGTTTAGCCGTACAAGTAAGTGTTTTTTGGTATTGTCTCTTGTCTCAAATACAAAATTATTATTTTGGTCTAAATATTTATCTAAAGAAACAAAGTACCGAAATACTGATTCATATAATATTCATCTCAATTTTGATGTTGGCAAGGAATATCGGTTGGAAATTTCAGTAGTTTATTTTGTCCATTAAAATAAAATAAACACCTGGCATAGGAATGACTATAATTAAACTCACTGCAAAAAAAATAAAACAATTCTTCAATTACTTTTCGGTGGACTCCGTCGTAGTTCACTTTCAATGAAAGTCTTTCATAGCATTGCATTGCATTATTTCATAACGCAGCAGGCCAAAATCCACTTGAATATAAGATTTGCATGAAAGTAAATCGGTAAATATACCGGCTAAATATAAAAATTAGATAACTGATTGCGCTTCATTTATTAAAGGTTTTACTTGTATTGTCTTGTCTTCAGTGTTAAATTACCATGCTCCCACGGCCAAAGTATCACTCGTTGTTATCAGCTAAAGCGGTATTTACCTGTACAGACAATATATTTTTTTCGTTGGAGAATATTGATGATGATGTATGGTAACATGACATCATCACAAGCGAAATAAAACTTGGGAAAGCGAAGAAAACTATGCATGCAAGAATTTCTCATTTTGATTTCTCATTTTACGGAGTAATTAAGGCTGTATTAAAAATATGGTAACAAACAAAGTTTTTACTTTGCTTAAATTATTATATAAGTACAGTTATAACATAAACAATTCTCTTAAACATCCTATTAACTAGTTGATTATTCTCATTGAAATTAAATGGAATATAAAAAACAAACAAGTATTATTAAATGTTAAGCTTCAGCGGAAAGACAATGGAAACCTTTTATACTCCCTGACATTACAGGCATATATGTAATTTTCATATAATATGTACATATGTATAAAAAATATATGACCTTTAGTCGTCCTTCTTGAAAACAATTATTTTCTCCGGGAAAGGGTTTTTATGAACGATTGTCTGATTACTGGCTTTCTAATTTGTATTGAAAACAACTTATTGTCACACTTTTCAATTTTCTATTGGTAATTTTCATGCACAATAACTTTTGTCGCAAACAGTCGAGCGTCAAAACAATTCGTTTGTAATAAACTTCTCGATCGTTTTGCTGACATTCGTTATTTAATTGTTTTTTTGCTGCCATCTCATAGCCATGCTTCCTGAGGATATCGGAGAACTTGAGGAGGAAAGGAACACTGCGCGAGGATCATCTTCTCTACCCGTAACTATCGCATTCGAAGATGAGGACAACATGGATCTCGTATGTAACTTTTTGTACGTTCTGTACAAAGGTGGACGTTGTGGAGATAAAGGGGGAGAAATGAGACGAGAAAGTCGAAATACGGTTGGTTATCCAAAATTTTTATAATCTGGCATAGCGTTTTTTGATGATGAATGTAAATTTAAAGGAATGCATTTCGTTTTAATTTGGTATTTGTTTCAGTGTTCCTTTTGGAAGATCCCTCCACTTTGCAAGGCCGCTATCCATTACGATGAGAAGTGCCAAGGATCAAAATGCGCTGAATTGCACTGCAAGCAAGCGGTGAGTCTTTACGAACATTGGAAAACTTGTGATACGGCTTCCTGCTTAGTTTGCAAATCAACGGTGGACCTGCTTATGGAAAATTTTTGTGGATATCTTGGCAAAAAGGGAAAAGATTTCGAAAGGCTGGTACTTCAAATAAAAATGGCACATGTGGCTGCGAAAAAAGACCTTGTTGAACGATTGATAATTGGTCATAAATCGTGTTAAATCTTGTCATGTCGAAGCCTGTATATACATACAATGAAATTTGTAATATCGAATATTTATTAAATCTGCCATGTTTTTATGATGCACCTTGTTTTTTAATGTTATGAAAAATATTGTAATGAATGAGAAATAAAAACAAACAATGGGAATTTTATGTATATTTAACTGGAACATGTCCGAATGTACCATTCAGATTTTTTTATTGTCATTATATTATTACTAGCATATAATATATATGTCAATTGAAAAACACATGATTATCACATCAAACGATTCTATGTTTATACATCTGGTAAAATTGAAACAATAAAAAATCATCATCTTTTTTATATTAGTTTTCTTTAACATAATATACACGTCAATTTAAGCTCCAACTGGAGGAGCAGCAGCGTTACGTAAATACGAAAATGACAGTTTCACCTACTGCCCAAAAAAGCAGTTTCACTTTTTAAAAGATCATTTATCATAACCTCAATATGTAGAAGTGACCTCTGCATTTATAATAAGAAAGATTTGACATCTCTCACTTGTCGAAATAAGCAGCGACGTTAATAATTAGGTACGACGACTGTACTTGTCCCCACTCGTAACGCAATCAATATAAACTTGTATTTAAAAAATCTTATCCAAACATATGCATAATATATTATTATAATTACTATTTGATTTTTTGTATTCTATGTGCCTACTCATATCCGAATTGTTGAATAATCATACACAATACGTACACTATAATAATAACAATAATAATAGTAACATGACGTACGTACAGATTGTTTGTATGCGAAAAAAGACTATGTAGATAATTGGTAAAATATAAGCTATTGACTGTAAAATTGTTTTGCTTGTAAAACGTTTCTAGAAGTAGAAGTAGCAGTACAACCAATGGTATAAAAAACTACATTTTACTTGTACAAACAGACGAAATCTCTCTCCAAAAAACAATTATAATTGTAATTAGCAACCTATCAGTTATCGTTTTTTAAATATTTTACGTATTACAACAATATAGAAAGTAAGTCTCCGTCTTTGTCAAAAAATCAAGACGGAGTCTGCATAATATTTGATTGTCATATTGTCAACATTTATCATACACAGTACAAGCTAAAAATTGCTGTACACGGGTATATGCATGCATAGTATATTATAGAATAGTAACAAAGAATAAAGATCATGTTCAAGAAATGAGTTTAAAGAGTCATTTCTCTCTGTAAATCCACTAGATTAGCTTAGTTGTAAAAGTTATTCGAACAATTGCTTACATAGAAAATTAAAAATTATTGTTTGTCTCGCGTTTCTCTGTACAAAACGCTATAACAAAAAAATGCGTAAATTGCTTAAAAGATTGGAGAAAAATATCAAAGTAAAATGATTATCTACAAATAATATGGGTAATATTTCTTAACCAAGATGATTGCTTGCTACACAGGTAGGTATGCTACTAATTGCGTTAGCATGATGAATTTTATTTGGTACGGATCACACTCAACAAAGGTGAAGCAACAATCATGGCTAGCTCGAAAAAATGATCGATCATTATTCTTCTCTAGAGTTAATTAACTATATTTTTGTATTGTAATAGTAGTAGTACAGGAACACTGGAATAAGAGATGCGAGCAAAAAACGATTTTGAATTCGGACTGCAAATTGAAATAATTATGATGATTTTCTGCCTATTTATATATTTTTATTACTACATACACATAAATATTATTGTTGGTTTTGGTACGACTTTGACTTGGTCTAGATTTCTCGCTTAGAATCAGATTTGTTATTAAT
>JAANSP010001935.1:0-10388 GCA_036850745.1 Homidia socia | reverse complement strand
TTTTTTGCTTGTTGTTACTCACTTGCAAATAAATAAAAATTGTACAACACAGCGTATTGTTTCACTTTCTTTACGTGTGGGCTGTTGGAAGTGCACCGACCCCGCACGAAAGAAAAACTTTACAAGGCTCTTTTGTAACTTTGTAATAACTTATTTCCAAGCAGGCTTTGCTGATGATGTCCACAATTCCAACACATGTTCCTGCATTGATACCTTTTTCTTCTTAATTAATAAGTTATTTTCTTGTTATCATATGCCGAGATAATATCAAATCAGGTGAACACGGAAGTTAATTGAAAGCATTGTTTCGCCATACAAAATAATCAAGTTTCCATTCCACATGCAGTTAATCTTTAGATGGGACATAATATATTTTATCCCTGCTGCATCATCATAATTTTTTGTGGTTCCTCTATTCAAATTAAAATATTCATGCTATTAAAGAACATAAATGTTTTGCATATTTTCAATTTGTTACAAAAAAGGCTGTGTTTCTTCTGGAAGAACAAAGGTTATATAGAACACAGAACAGCAGTAAAAAATGTTCCTATTAAAAATATTGTAAAGATGAAGAGACAGTGTGGTTGGTTTGTGTTTCATCAGTCTTCATAATAAAAAAATTGAAGCCATATGCATAAAATGACTACTACTACCACTGCAATTTTTGCTTCCATTTTAATTGGATTTGAAAACCAAAACCCTTTAAAGCAAGAGAAGGGTTTCATCCGGTCCAACCCCCACAGCAATAAATACAACTTGCTCATTTATTTAAATGTGCACACTTGTTCCACACTCTTTGTGATCTTGATGATGCTGCTGCTGTTGTTGTAAGTAGAATTGTTGCTGTTTTTCTGTTCTGCTGCTGGCTGCCATTGCATAATGAAATTGAACCAAATGAGTAAAGTTGTTGATAAAAAAGCCAACTAAATAAGGGAAATTCCTCCTCAAATGCTCTCCTCTGTTCCTTTTTTATTATTTTAGGGCTATAAACAACACACTACGTCCAAAATGGTTCGGCCCCTAACACAGATGAAGGAGTAGAGTAGGGAAATTTATTGCAGTTAAAAAACTTCCCCTTTTTTAATAATAATTTTTGTTCTCCTCTTTACATTGTACACTTACTTAAGTATACCTACAACATACCTTTTTTATATTTTTTACGCACACCAAAGTTACATACGAAACTTTTATATATTTCCAATTGCATTTTTTATTAAATACGATTTTCCATTTCCAACAGCAGAATTACAGCAGCAACCCTCTTTTTATCTTGTATAGTGTGTAAGCCTCGTCATCATCATACAAAACGTGTAAAAGTGTAAGAAGAGAAGATCATAATGAGATGATATTTTGGTGTTACAAGAGGGCTGTTCACTTGAATTCTCTCGCTTTTAATATTTCTACCAAAAAACTACATATTTTTTTAAAAGATTTCTTCAGAGGTAAAAGATTTTTTTCTGGTTAAAGGAGAAGGTTGAGGTTGAATTACTTGATGCTCGCTCATCGATAATAATGCTTGATTTTTTTAGTAACGCAGATAGAGCTGACAGCATACAAAGTGGGATGCTTCTTTTAAACAACAAGAGAAGAGTTACCTTTTCGCCTTTCTGACTCATAGATAGATAGACTTGATGTTTGGTTGAGTTACTCACCACCACCACCACACTCCATCCATACGTCCGCTCCATACTTGTCATACATGAGGAATGTTATTGCTGGAGGTCGTCGTGATGCAATGGCTGGTTGATGTGCTGCGGTGTGTAATGTGGAGTGTTTTTGTAATATCATGTGTGTTCGTATATGTGGCTCCTCCGACACTGCATTATTATTATTACTACAAAAAAGGATGCATGCTCATTGCTCATATTCTACATGATGCGTGAACAGCGCACACATTACAACTCAGAAATTGGGAGAATTTGAGAGAGAGAAGACGAGTTTTCACTTCACCCTCTTTTTACCCCCAGTCAGACAGGCAGAGAGAGAGAGAAGAGAGAGACTAGCTGTTACCTTGTTATCTCTGCTGACATCCTGCCATCTCAAATTATTACCAGTATTATTATTACTATGATTAACAGCAAGGCATCCAGTCCTGCCTGCTCATTATGTGTTTTGCAGCCATTAACATTACTGGTGATATGACATGACAATCATTATTAGCAGCGAGGAGAGAAGATGGTTCGTATACACGACTTCACAAATAAAAATACATTTGCATGCATAATAATAATAATGATAATAAAAGCAAAAGAAGAAGGGGTAAAGTGATCATCACAAAAAGGCAAGTTTTTTATACCTTAAAGCACACCGTTTTCAATTTTCTCCCCAAAAAAATCATTCACCTCTGAAATGCGTAGTACGAATCTTTTATGAAATAAAATGCTGATGGTTTAAACATGCTTGTTTTCTGCCTCTTGATTTTCCAACAAGTACAAGTTGCACAATATTGGAAAACAATAAAGTGAAACTGGCACGAAAAAAGTACAAATATTTTTTCCAGGTACTAGCTTTTGAGATGAAAGAAATGAAGATGGTAAGTAATAATAAGTGCTTATAGATATATATGGGTCTTTCAATAGAAACCAATACTACTCGACGAGTAATGGTGCAACACTAGAATTTCCAACGATTCAATGTACTACTCTCTACTACAGATACCCACTTTTAAGAATTTTTTACTGCTCATTCTTATTACATCAGGTTAGCCTTTAGGTATAGAGCTCAGTGTGATGGTTTAAACATGCTTGTTTTCTGCCTCTTGATTTTCAAACAAGTACAAGTTGCACAATATTGGAAAACAATAAAGTGAAACTGGCATGAAAAAAACTACAAATATTTTTTCCAGGTACTAGCTTTTGAGATGAAAGAAATGAAGATGGTAAGTAATAATAAGTGCTTATAGATATATGGGTCTTTCAATAGAAACCAATACTACTCGACGAATAATGGCGCAACACTAGAATTTTCAACGATTCAATATACTACTCTCTACTACAGATACCCACTTTTAAGAATTTTTTTACTGCTCATTCTTATTACATCAGGTTAGCCTTTAGGTATAGAGCTCAGTGAGTCGACTATTACTTTTGTAGAGAGAGTCTACTTCACATGTTATTATTATTATTACTTGTGTTTGGCAATTTGCTCTAGATAAATAGAAGAACAAAAGCGCCAACATCCATACCATACAAAATCATTCGTTTTCTTCTTCTTTTTCTCCACACAACATACCTTTCCTGCCTGGCGAAAATGCAAGAACATTAAAAGGTACGTGATTGCACAAGAGATGCACAATGCTGCAGAATACTACAGAAATGTAGAGCATCCTATATAGCATACTTGAAGGTATTATCACGGAAAAATGGTATATCCTGTTCTACCCAGTTTTCTTGCTCCAAACACTGGCTCTGTTTTTGTAGAGGAGGACTGATAAAAAGTAGAGAGAAAGATATCGACAAACCAAGATAAAATATGGGTTAACAGAGGAAATGAAAGCAATGTCGATTGAGGAAAGTAAGTGTTTCTCTGGAGCATCCATAGAATGAGTATAATAAGTCGTTGTACACTTAAATATTTCACTCAACCCATGTGCTGCAATTGTAATGTGTACATACCTAGGTACATTCTTATTATGTATATGCTTGTGTGTAGGTGAGTAAAGCAGACAGTTTAATATTAAAGTATTCTTTTGTCTACAGGAAATAAAATAAAAAGGGGAAAACGATCAATACCACCTTATAATGCTAAAAACGTTTGCTGTTCCAATCATTGGAATAAGAATCACTACCACTGATATCATCCTGATCATCATCATCAGCATCAACAACGTGTTTACAAAAGCAGGCAGTTTTCTAGCATCATCGCCCACCACCACCACCATCACTACCACTACCGCCAAGTCACCCGTAATCTCCCATCCTCTTACCTAGCACAACGAATAATAATGCTTTTTATGGCTTACTCTTATTTCCACCACCACCATCAGCACAGTTCGAGTGATTGACTGAACGATCAGATCCATCCCACAGAAAATCATCTATTCTGCTTGCTATAGATAATATGCTGTATAAAAGCTAGCGAAAAAAGGAGGATATGAAACGCACATGTAAGCAATAAGTCTAACCAAGTGAAGGAGAAAAAAGTGCTCCACTTTTTTGCATTATTATTATTGTTGAGAGAGCAGGTATACTGTTTACTATTTGAACATTGATACACATTTTATGACTACGGTTGCCTATTCAGGGAGATTGACGAACCTATTAACCGACATCTTTTCTTTTTTTTCTTGCAAAAATGATTGAGCAAGCAATCACATAGCAATCGATCCGACCAAGAAAAAAGCGTACATAGAGACGTACGTTTTTTCTTTACTATTTTTCCATTTGTCCGAAATATCTTATATTATATCCAAAGCAAACCATTACTGTCGTTGTAGTAGAGATGCGGATTATTCCTTCAATATTTCATACTGAAAATGCAGACATCTATGGCAGAAGAATTGTCCCTGAGAAAAAAGTGGGTAAGCAGTTGTGAGTGTTTTTACCTTAAGCTGGTTAAGCTAAAGCCCAGAGAAGTACTTAAGAAAGGATAAAACGTGGAGAATACTTTTGTAATATTGTCATTTATTTTTGTCGGTTTTCCTAGTACTTTCGTCGTCGCCGCTAATATTTCTAGAAATGAAGTAATACCATAGTACATACATACTATAATAGGCACATATCACCATAATATACACCTACCTGTGTGTGTACAGATGGATGGCCTGAATTGAATCACTTGTGATGTGATGAGGAAGTAAATGCCAGTACGGATGATACCCCATAAACCATTTTATAACACAGTTTTTTTTCTGTGTAGTTCAGCAAGAATGCTAGGAAATAACGGGCATTTTCTTTTTTTTCTCTGGCATCATATTTTTGTCATATTTTCACCACACCGTAATAATACACGTTATCTAGCTAGATACGTGTCCTTTTTATTATGTTTTGTGGGCATCACACCATGCAACTACGATAAGTAAAAAAAGAACCAGAAACCAAACGAAGCGAACATTGTGATTCACCTTGGCTTGCTTTTGGTGCGGGCTCTTGTTGATGGAATACAAGAAGAGCAGTGAGAAGAGAGAAGAAAAAAGGATAAAATCGCTTCAAGAAATAAGAAAGAGAGCTCATCTTTTCCGGAAATTCAAGATAAAAGAAGAGTGAGATGCTCTCACTCGTTGAGGTGGTTGGTTGTTGATGCCTTTAGCTGTACCTAAGTTCGGTGGTGAAAGCAAGATAATAATATAAAGTATGGATGGGATATATATACATTTTTACATTCGACACTAGTAGTACTGGCATTAGTACCATTTGAGTGAGTAATATCACTGCATGCGTTGTTGAGCTGAGCCTCTTTGGCGTTTTCTCCCTTTGATTACTTGATGCTGTATGACGATGCATACATATGTATGTACATTTTGCATTATATTCATATACCATGTAACCTCTACAACACCCACCACCATGCCACCACCACCGCACCAAATACTTGAGTGAAATCACTTCAAGTAGAGGATCCTGTTGTACCTTGTGTATTCCACAAGTTATTCCGAAAAGGCAGATAAATATATGAAATAATATAAGTCAAATACTTGAGTGAAATCACTTCAAGTAGAGGATCCTGTTGTACCTTGTGTATTCCACAAGTTATTCCGAAAAGGCAGATAAATATATGAAATAATACAAGTGTTTATACATATGTATATTGTTATATAACACAAGAAGCGGGCATTAAAGCAAAAGATATTTCAACAGAGAGATTTGTGTGTGTGTGTGTGAAGTGCACTGCTGCTACTACTGTCGTATAACAAGAATTTTCAGCCCAGCATGGGAATATTGCTGGAGGAAAGAAATTTGACGCTTTTGCTTGTTCGCAAACGTGTACTTTGTACCTTTCTTTACTTGCGTAAGCATTTCATTTGATTTGAAGAAAGGAATAAAAACTTTAAGCAGTGAAAATAACGTGCATTGTTATATGTACATATGGCGTGTGCATTTCATCCTCTATTTTTATTGTTTGTATTTTGAAGCTAAAAAGTATTAAATGATAATGATGATGACGATTGTAAATTTTTCAAAGAATACAGTCTAGAAATACCATTTTGAAAGGCAATGTACATAGTTTTGCGGACAGAGAGAAAATCTAGACCTTTGATAATCCTTCGCAACGTTTTCCATGTTGTACGGCAGCAGACGTCCTTTTGCTACAAAAGATTCGCGTCTTTAACGTGCATTGTTATATGTACATATGGTGTGTGTATTTCATCCTCTATTTTTCTTATTTGTATTTTGAAGCTAAAAAGTATTAAATGATAATGATGATGACGATTGTAAATTTTTCAAAGAATACAGTCCAGAAATACCATTTTGAACGGCAATGTACATAGTTTAGCAGACAGAGAGAAAATCTGGACCTTTGATAATCCTTCGCAACGTTTTCCATGTTGCACGGCAGCAGACGTCCTTTTGCTACAAAAGATTCGCGTCTCTAATGAAATTTTATATAAAGGACCTTGCAGAACGTATTATTTCCCTCTGGCGGTTTATGTTGCCTTTCCTTTTGCCATGGTCATGTCCTACTACTACAGCATATAATGTGTCTAACTCAACTAAAAACCTTGGACCGATAACGCGAGTCGTGTGCTGGGTGGGAGGCTAATGGCTTGTTAATAAATAATGGATTAATTAACGGAGAAACGCATCTTAGATTACAATATCATGAATTTAACAAAGACTCGCTTTTGTGGAAAAGTTAAAGTTTTTACGGCGACAAAGACAACGGCAAAGTTGGAAGAAAGGAACAAGTTTCTTTTCTGCCGATGGTGGTGGCATGGCGTTTTCTCTGTAATAACACGCACCAGTCTCCTGCTGCTGGACTGTCTTTATCTCTTATCCAAAAACCCTGCCACCACTACGGCAGAGATTCATGCTGAAAACAGCAGCAAACGGCAGCGGTCCTTTCTTTTCTCACACAGTGTGAGTTTCTCTCCTTTATACTTATAATTCGCTGACTTTCCCCGAGGTAATATAAAATGTACAGACAGCATAAGGAAATCCCTATAATGTGGGATACATAAACGCACAACGATGCGGGTTTACCTTTTATCATCATGTAGCAATTGGTAACGTCAAACAAAGCTGAACCTGCTGCTGCTGCTGCCGGCAAACAACCAAAAGAAATACTACCGCTCTTTTCTAGCAAACTCAACTACATGCCTGCCTGCCTACATGCATACAACTTTTCACTAAACGAACCGAAAGGAAAGAGCAAAATTCATAAGATTTCAAGCCATATGAAATATAAATGAATGAAAAGGCCAGACAATGAGAGAGCATTCGAAAAAGCTTCTCTTAAATCTGAGGAGAGAAGAAAAAAACAAGTTCTCCGTTTTCATTTGATTCCCTCTTTTGTAAAAAAAAGTACACACACACATTCTTAATAAGAGGGGAGAGTGGCGCTTCTATATTGCCGGTTCCCTTATTTCTTTACTAGCTTTTCTGGTCTTCCTCCTCCGCATTCGAATTTTACATTACTCTTGCGAGACCTTGAGCTTGACTGGAGATAGAGTAAGTTGTTAACAGAATGTGACTTTTTCTTGTGTGTATATTTCTTTACTAGAATTATTATGAAAAGAAGCGGTCGAGTCAGAGTAACTACTTGGATGAGAAGAAAAAGAAGAAAAGTTAACGCGGTTGGTTTGGTATGCATGAAGTTACACATGAAGCACACAGGAGCAGTTTGGCAATAATAGGAGGTAAAAAAACAGGAAAAAGCCCAACAGCAAAGAAAAGAAAACCAAACAAATAATGTATGATGATGATGAAAGTGAGAGTTTGTATGTTTGAGTGCGTGCGTGCTTGCTTACTGTTATGTATATTTACATTATTACGCATAGTAGACCACACAAAATTCAAGGCATATGTATAAGTTACTAGCAACGTAATACTACTATTTGGATTAAGTTTCCATTATTAAGGCATGACCGTACTCTTTTTTCAAACACACTAAAAAAGTGGATAATGGACATCTCACAGTATGAGAGAGTACTACAATGATACTTGAGAAATCCTCTTGAAACTGCTACGTTTGTAGTTAAACCTTATATATTTTTCTATTTTTCCCATTACCGATGCACTTAAAGTTCATTACTTACTTACTACTGCTACTTGCTGCTACAGAGCTTTTTACTTCCAATGATTATCTGTATCTAACTGTATGACTTGCTGTAATGTACGCTACAGAAATGTTCACAACAGCAGGATATTGTAGAAGAATGAAGATGAAAGTCAATGTCATTGCCATAAAGGAAAAGTCTCCAAAGAAAGGATGTAAGTGAGCAGCAAGGGAAGGAAATCAAAGGAAAAGGGCACAGCATGAGGTAACTACATTTTCTATGATGTATAGAGCTACAAATATAATGTACTACATAAACACACAACGACACACAACCAAAAGTGCTTATAAAAGCAACACAAAATATATTTTCTTATATGCCAGCCAGCAAAATCTCTGTATCTAATATTATCTTCTTATATATCCTATCCAACCTTCTTCAATCATCATTCGACCATTATGCCAAAATAGCATGTCTCTTAAAAACTGATTATGGTAACGGATAACTTTCTTTACCTCCATGTGACTTTTACTCTGCTGCCAAAAATAAACCACAAGAAGCTGTCGTTGTTTTTGTACGCCAAAGAAAAACTCCATCTAAATATGAATGAGCACTGCGTACGCATTAAGTACTACGTGTACTACATTATTCAAGTACTTTCTCTTTTTTTCTGAGAGCACCTCTATTTTTTCGTTTTTGTATACTTTTCTAATGTTGTTAGTTTATTGACTTTATGCTTTTATTACTTTACTTACGCAGCGCTGTTACTTTTTTTACCTAAAAATATATAGAGAGAGCATAAAAGTCATGATGATGTTCCTGGTAAATTTTTTATGGATTTACTTTTACCTCCAAAAAGCCAGAAATAAATTCAATTTAAAAATGTCAGAGTATCCACTTTGTCATCTTCAACGACAAGGTGCAGGTATACATCAAAAAGCATTTAAAACAATAAGAGTAAAGAGTATCAGCATTTTTTTTCGTTTTTGTATACTTTTCTAATGTTGTTAGTTTATTGACTTTATGCTTTTATTACTTTACTTACGCAGCGCAGTAACTTTTTTACCTAAAAATATATAGAGAGAGCATAAAAGTCATGATGGTCTTGGTAAATTTTTTATGGATTTACTTTTACCTCCAAAAAGCCAGAAATAAATTCAATTAAAAAATGTCAGAGTATCCACCTTGTCATCTTCAACGACAAGGTGCAGGTATACATCAAAAAGCATTTAAAACAATAAGAGTAAAGAGTATCAGCATCGGAATAATAATTTTCGAAAGATGATGTATTATTTACATAGCAAAGTTCATTTTCCAGGGATGTAATATGCATATAGGTACTTATCCAGCTTTTACACTGTTATATGAAGTTTGTCCCTGTCTCTTTTTTGGTTTTGATTTGATAACGATTTTAAAAACTCGTCGACTGCAACTCCTATTTATTGTATTCTTTCCATAACAGGAAAATTCTGAATCCTTGTATGAAAAAAATGATACGTTATTTAATTTTGTCACATGATGGGTTTTAGCCCCATGATAACATGCTTAGGCTATTACTACAGCAAAGAAGCTTACAAAATAGAGTGGTGAGACAAACCGAGAAAAAACATGAAACGGGAAAATGAGATAGTGCGACTTGCTATATTTATTATTACTGTAGTTATTTGTAATATAGTGTACATTTACATGTAGCGCCGCTGTCAGCAAATATGCTGAGCAACATACACCATATACACCACACGTAGTTGTATGCATCTACATCACTGTAGTATATGATGATATGTGATCATGATAATAATAGTAATCGAGGGAAAATAGGCCAAAAAAGCTGCTGAAATGATGCCAAACCTAACGCTGTCAGCCAGAAACCATGAACACTATAAAAACGAGTGGTGGTGGTGGTGGGGCTGCAAAACTCTTTTCACCAACAGCCAAGCTCACGCGCGTACGTATATGCTGATGATGGAAGCCTTATTTCATTTTTTACAATGCTTTCTTCCTATTGCATATTGTATTTTTGGTTTGGGCTATAAGTCGTGATGATGTAAAAGGCAAGAATCGTGAGTGAGGAGGCTTTTTCGTTGTGTTCACTGTTTGGTTTTTTATTCCTTTTCTTCTTTTCTCTTCCCGTTTCCAGTTAAAAAGCCTAGTCACCAGTCACCACTACCGTTTTTCACACAGAAACCAAAGGAACGTTTCCATAATGTGGTATTTTTAAATGCAAAGGTCTGCT
>JAANSP010001934.1:0-13928 GCA_036850745.1 Homidia socia | reverse complement strand
ACAATTACTTATTATTGTCGTTATTATATATTATAGATTAATTATTATTAGGTTAGTAGCTAGATAATCCATGTCATTGTTGAGTAATGCATAAACCGGTATGTACTGTTACATACTACAGGATGTTTTAATGAGATTAATAAAAATGAATAAAGTGCATAAATTTTGTTCACGATACGTAAAAGTGTTCTAATGGCTTTCTTTTGCATTAAAAAATAAAAATTCACACCCATGTCGTTCTTATCATTTATTTTTTAAAGTATGACTGGTTATCGTCGCATTTGAATAGTTGTTGATGGATAATATGCTGTTGCAATATGTGGGTTAGCTAACAAGTTGTGAGTTACATACACGATTTTCTTTATGCTGCAGATTACTTACTATACTAAAAAGTTCAATTTGTAATTTGTAGAAATAAACATGGACCATGACTTTGTTTCATATGTAATAATAAAAGCTCTTTTAAAATCAAAACTTTAATACGGCTCCAGATTCATAAACAATCAAATAATAATTAAAGTTAATTTTAAATACTTTGTCGTTTATAAATTAAATATTGGATTGATATTAATTAGGATAAGATTTGGTTTCAAATACACCCACATCATCAAAGTTTCCACTGGGACTAAAAAAGAAGTCTGAAGTGAGAATTACAAAACAGCTCATAAAATATATTATTAACACTGCCTAACTAAGAAATATTTTTTAACCGAATGAGAAGGTGGAATAAATACGATTTTTATACAGTTATATAAAGCTGATCTTGTTAATATCTAAGCTGTGAGAGCTCTATTACTGCTAGTACTGTTATAAAAAAACTTTGAATTGACTTATCCTTATCACTTACAAGTAGATCAAGAGCTAAATGCTCATTCAATCAAAATGCGACAAATACAGTATTGAGTTAAACGATTTAACAAATATTAACACAAATGATTGCTGGCAAGGGAAAATGTTACAAACTCCCTAATACATATCGTACATCACATTGTTTAATAGTATTTGTCATCATCATTAAATTAAATTTCGAACTGTTTACTAACAACAATCAGTCTGTTCGTCACGAAAGAGCGGGGTTAGTACTTGGAGACTGAAATTGTTCCATTGAATTTGTTACATAAACATCCGATAGTATTTGGATTTTAACGGGAAGAGGCATAACAAATTAACAAAATACTGAAATTTTCAAATGAAAAAAATTAAGTGAACACAAAATGAAGATTGCAGTTTTCAAAAAAGTAAATATAATAGTAGTTTTCCATGACTCGCCCCATGGCAATATTTCAACAGGTAGCAGTAGTAAAATTGTAATAACAAGTTTTCGAATTGTAACCCTTTGTATTGTAACAAAAATATATAGTAGTACACAGTAGTTGCAGAGAACTGTTTTAGTTACACGCAGTAAATTCTAATAACGTTCAAGGTACTCTGATGCGTTATTTGAATTATTTGCTCCTCCTCCGTTGGCGTCCGGCTTCTGCTCTGTTGTCAAGTTTGCTTCGTCTGGACTTGACCATGTATATAAAATAAGTAATTATTTCCTTTTCGTTGTCAACAGGTATAGTTTTAAAGTGCCGGGTCAGCATCTGAAATAAAAATGACAAGTCATTAAAATTAATGTACTGTTTCTTTTCATAGTTCATTTAAATTAATTTTAGTTAACCAACACTCGTTTGACTTACATCTGCAAGTTGTGCTTTATTTAGTCCTGGTCGTTGTAGAAATCTTAAAGTGCTTCTTGTACCGACGTAATGTATTCACCTGCAACTGATACAAGTCAACCTCAGGGGTATCATCGTTTTCATTAGCTTCATCATCCGACCCATGTTTCTGTCGCGTCCTGGCATTTTGTATCACCATTTTATGATGATCACAGATGTAAATGTGTCCAGCCTTAAATATACATTTAAAATTCTGCATTAGACTAAAAATAATGCACAATAGATTGAATCTAATATTTGGGTTTTTGGAATGTCGACGTTTAAGGCGACAACCTAGTTGATGGATAAAAAGGTTAGGCCATCACCTACAGCCTACGGTATCAAAGTGATTTAATATTTGGCTAGAAAGATCAAATTTCCCTTACATTTGTATCAATCTCTAATTTGAGCCTCTTATAGAACGCCTGTTCTCTGGATTCTTTTGCTGTAACTGGCATTCCCAGCTGGTCGTTGACATCTACGACTGTCGTCCAACAAACAACAAACATGGTTTCGTGACGCAGCAGCTGAACTTCCACCAGTACCACTGCCACTTTGTCCACCAGGAATGTACGACGATCCTATTCCACCTGCTGTTCCTGAACTACCACCTCCTCCAGATGGTCCTGGACCAAAATATCCACTTCCAGCACTTCCCGTTTTTGGAGGAGGTGGATAATCATCATAATCATCATCACTCATGTACGCATTTCCTCCACCCCCATTCATTTTTTTAAAGTTTTTTGCTTTCTTATCCACTTCCAGCACTTCCCGTTTTTGGAGGAGGTGGATAATCATCATAATCATCATCACTCATGTACGCATTTCCTCCACCCCCATTCATTTTTTTAAGTTTTTTGCTTTCTATTAGTAGTCAGTCAATAAAAACTTGAAACACTACTGCTTTCATAAAATGATGGAAATTGGAAGTAATTCTAAACAACTAGAAAACCCCAACTAAACTAACAAATTAATTAAGTAATTAACTTTTGATTCATCTAGAATCGAAAAAATCTAACCAACTCTTAACCAGCATTTCAGAAGGAGAAAGGCCTCCCTGTAAGGGTATCCCACTTAAAATTTCGTTAAAATGATGGAAGTAATTCTAAACAACTAGAAAACCCCCAACCCCAACTAAACTAACAAATTACTCATTAAGTAATTAACTTTTGATTCATCTAGAATCGAAAAAATCTAACCAACTCTTAACCAGCATTTCAGAAGGAGAAAGGCCTCCCTGTAAGGGTATCCCACTTAAAATTTCGTGAATATTTAATGTCCTTTTTTGCTTATCTTTTGTTTCTCATGTGGTAATAATAATGAATGATGATGGATGATAAACAACTGACCACCAAAAACAGACGACACGCCACAAGTCACCATCAGATGGACCATGTTATAATGTTTTCACTGTCAGCTAAAAAACAAAAGCGTTAATAAATGCACTCAAGTCAATCCCTCGCTGCTTCCTCTGGTTCGGACTTCGGAGCAACTATGTGTGTCAATACACCAAGTTGTCTGCTGGTTTTTGGTTTTAAATGCATGGGAGGGTACAGCAGAAAATACATTGCATGGATGTCTAAAATACTTGTAGTGTCCATCATGTTGTTGGCACAGCTAAAATGAAGACTTTTTATAGAAGGCGTAAAAATGCATTATTCTGAACAGCAACTTGAGCAACTGTTGCCATCTGCAATGTTTCCTGTCAAACTTGCTGCTTGTCTCTAGTCTAGTAGTGTCATGTCAAAAACATTTGAGCCTGAGATAATTGTTGGTTGCGCCAAATACCAACAATTGTAGTGAGCATGCATACATAAAACATAATTAGCACTATTTAGCACATTATTTAACAATAGCTGGTGCTGATGATTGTCGGCCCTTTTCATGGTGGAAAATTGAATTTTAATTTTGGTCATTGGTGAAGGTAATTAACCAGGGTAAGTAACGATTTATTTAAAAACGTTTATTTGTAAAAAAAATATGAAATGTTAACTATTAAATCATTTTAAATAGAAAGAGAATATAATGCGTGGTTCGTGGTTGGCTGTTGGCTATGTGGCAGTGTCAGCTTACAGTTGTCAGTTTTTTTGTTTGGTCATTTAAAAGTTCATGGATTGAGAACATTATTTATACAAGATGAAGAAACAGAGCTTGAATGAATCGTATAGGGAAATACAAACGCTAATTGCCTAATTCTTCAGGAGCACAAGCTTTTCTTTTCTTTATGTTTCAAATATTAATAATTTTGGTTTCTTATCGTGTGGTTTTGTAGTTTTAAATCGAAGATGGCCAAACATAAAGGAGAGAAGAAAAAATCTACAATCAATGAGGTGCTTAGCAGAGTTNTTGTAGTTTTAAATCTAAGATGGCCAAACAAAAAGGAGAGAAGAAAAAATCTACAATCAATGAGGTGCTTAGCAGAGTTTATACAGTAAATCTTCACAGACGTCTTCATGGAATCCGTTTCAAGAGACGTGCTCCTAGAGCTGTCGATGAAATCCGTAAATTTGCCCAACAGCAAATGGGAACGCATGATGTCAGAATAGAGGAAACAGTCAATAAACAAGTTTGGTGTAGGGGAGTTAGGTAAAGTATTTTCGTATGAAATAATAAGTTTTAGATTATGCGTATTTATTAGTGTACCTTTCGCAAATTTACATGCCCAACTATGATTGATTGTCATAATTTCATTTTAATTTCTAGGAATGTACCATTTAAGTTGCGGATTAAACTTGAAAGACGCCGAAATGACGATGAAGATTCCGTACATAAGTTATACACTATTGTTTCATTTGTTCCCGTAGCGAACTTCAAAGGACTGCAAACATTAAATGCGGAATCAAAATGAAAAACAAGATTTTATATTGGTTTGTAATTCAATGGAATTCCAAATAAAATTTATTACAATATATTTTATTTTAAAAAAAAAATATTGACTGGTGTGTAAAATTCTTTTCACGGTTTATCCAGCGGCTCACTTCAGATTAAATGATATGCATAATTAATTATACTAATTTAGTTTTTTTTCTAATGATCTTCCAATCCTGTGTACATTTTTTTGTCGACATTTAGCTAAAAAAATTAATAGGTTTTAAAATAAGGCGATAAATATCTCAGTTTCACAAATTTGGCGAACCGCATTTACTGTTACTTTTTCACTGAATGCTAAGTGATTGTGCATGTAATCCAGCGTTTTCGTAAACGCATTCACCAGCAATCCAAGTAGAGCAAACCTCCAAAGTTTCCGGATTCAAAATAACATAAATCAGCATCAGTTCCAAAATCCAAAGTTCCTTTACGATCATCAATTTTGAGTAGCAGTGCTGGATTCAGGGTGGCAGCTTCCAAGGCCTCCACGATGGTGCAACCTGATGATAATACAATAGGCAAAGTCAAACAAAAATGCTTTTCAAGCTATCTGGATTTCTCGCAACCCAAATTAATTAGGATCATCTCGTTTACAAAGTTGCATACTTGTGGTTTTCCAAAAGTAATGAATACAGGAGATCATCGTAGCCACACTTCCTGCCAAAGTGTTTGTGCCTTTGACTTGGGCAACTGTGCCTTTCACCTCAATCACTTGTTGGCCGATATGATAAACGCCGTCCGAGAGCCCCATGGCCGAGCACGCATCTGTTACCAGGACTATACCTATATATCACACAAGAAACAATTATCACCGTTCGACCATTTATTGAGTAAAATGGTTTGACTGTGTCCACGTCGGGGTGTGAATATTTCAAAGTTCTTAAAATTCAATCTTTTCGTATGGCTGAAATTTTAAGTAATCAATAGGTGGCAAGTACCTTGGGGATACGCCCGATAAGCAATTCTGGTGGTCGCTGGATGTGTATGGTTACCGTCCGCAATAATCCCATAAAAAATTGTTTTTCCTTCCGGAATCTTTTCCGACGCCAGAAGGCCTACCAGACCTGGATCTCGATGGTGGAACTAGACACAGTCAAAAATTCGTATTAACCTACCATTTTTTGATCGACACATTATTTTCGGAATCTTTTCCGACGCCAGAAGGCCTACCAGACCTGGATCTCGATGATGGAACTAAACACAGTCGAAAACTCATATTAACCTACCAATTTTTGATCGACACATTATTGACGCATGCTGAGGGTTCATTAAATTTACTGTCGTACAGGAAGCATCGCATTAAATAGATGAGTAATAAACGACGCCCCGTTTTTTACTGCTTCTTCCCCTTCTTTTATACAGGCCATGGAATGTCCTTTAACAAGTTCATAATATCACAATTTACAGTATTACAACTATTAGGTATAAATAAAAATGTATTTTTGACTTTAATTCAAAGATTTCGATTCAGTCGGTAAGGACTTACCTACAGAAACCACAATGCCTAATTCCGTAAGCTCGCGACATACGTTCACAGCATTAGGAAGCTCAGGAGCTAGTGTAATTATACAAATTGCATCCAAATGTTTGTACACTTCCCGCAAAGAATCTATCCCTTTAGCAAAGGACTGCATTGTGGCAGGGTCATGAGCACCTTTCTTCTCTTCGTTTATGAAAGGTCCTTCCACATGAGCTCCCAAAACCTCGGCCCCCTCCTTGCTTCCAGGTTTCTTTCGAAGGTAAGGTAAAACCTTTTCGTAGACTTCAGGCATTGACGACACCAACGTTGGACAAAACGATGTCACTCCATGACTAAGCACTCCCTTGGCCACGGTTTCGACTGCTTTTTGAACGGCATTTGTATCATAGGCAAAGTCAACACCAAATCCGCCTACATAACACAAAAAATCAGCGTTTGAAATATTATATCACAACGAAATTGCAACATGTCATCAATTTTCATTTGACCTTACCGTTAATCTGCACGTCAATAAACCCTGGTGAAATAATTGCTCCTCCACAATCTATTACCCGATCAGGCATCATTTTATGATTAAAGAACAAGTCTTCCGGATCGATAATATTTGGACCACTAATCCAAAAGTCATCGTGTACGAGTTGATGGCCTCTGAGAAATTTGCAGTTTTGAAATTTAATTATAGGACGAACCAGGTCGACTTGTCGACGAATAATTTTATACGCTCCTGTGCTAGACATTGAACTGCTGTTTCTTTGACGCTGTCGTGTTAGGTCATCACCCGAATCACGCTTAAAAATTTCAAAGAACAAAAGTAGGAAAAAATAACAATAGCAACTGGCCTGGCAATAAACTTGAACCTTCCAAGCGTGAGAAAAGATAATAATATAAATTGATTACCTTGGCACAACTGCCCTCATTACATGATGTTCCCTCGCATGACAGATTATGTGGCTTATGTACATAACCACAACTCAAATCTGGCTTTCCAATAAACGACATGTTTTCTGTGTTACAAAAACTAATTAGTTTTTATCTAAAATGATTTTTTTACCTGCTAAAACAATAGTAAAGTAACATAACAGCGCGTATCAATCGTTGTGATCACTGATGTGACAATAATATCTTATCTTGAAAATGCGAATGATTATGGGATTTTTTCGATTATTTACCTATCTCCGCTTTGACCCGCAATCAAGAAAGCGCAACGGGGACGGGACAACAAAGACTGAAGACTACTCGACTCTCTCTCTCTCTCTCAAACCGTATACACAGTACACACGTGTGTGATTGAATTGAAATGACAATGACAGAGTAGAAGTGGTGCTTGAAGAAACTGAATGAAAAATGAATGATGCTTTCTTTTCTGCACCGCTGCTGCTATGCTATACACATCTACTATAACCATATAACATATACACAGTACACACGTGTGATTGAAATGACAATGACAGAGTAGAAGTGGTGCTTGAAGAAACTGAATGAAAAATGAATGATGCTTTCTTTTCTGCACCGCTGCTGCTGCTGCTATAATAAAGTTGGATCTGGATCCACCATACAAAAGAACTCGTACAAGTCGTACACAACAACTAGCAAGATTGTCTATGCAAATTAATCGTTGGCTACTGGTTTTAAATCACGGCACTGCAACATTAAACATCATCATAATCAATGGTTTCATAATGTCTTGAAAGTGGTTATTACAAACGACGGAAAAATGAATGTTGTATAAAGTCATGATGAGTTATTCAAATAGAATCAAATGAACCGAGTACATTGTATGTATTCGGTTCATTTACATAAATATGACCTTTCAGTCAGCTCTTAATTTTGATTAAGTTTAACCATAGTAGTGATTACTATTTTGTTATGCCAGTACCAGTAGGATGCACGGTAGTAAGTAATCTCAATGGCCCTGACTCTCCTCTAAGATGTGTGTCAAGTTTATACAAATGGAAACTGTTGACATACATTATTTAATGACGTTTGATCGTCTTATATAGAGAGAATTTAACTAGGATCTGCTGATGATTTCTGCTACTGTGCAAAAGTGGCAAGACTTGGCAGACAGGAAAGCAAGCAACGATGGCAGTTAGAATGAACACATGTTCGTTTCACTGGCATCTTATATTCTTATATCAATATCACGTAACCCATAATATTAATAACCCATGTTTTCTGTGTTTGCTGCGTGTGGGTTCTCTTTGTAGTATTGGAATAATATAATGGTAAAAGTAACTAAAGTCTAACTGAAGCATATAAGCAAAAATTTATAATGAATGATAGTCTGAAACGGTCTGCTTTAAAGTAGCTTTATGTTTAATTAGAATGATGTGCCCGTCATGTGAAAATGTAGTATTTCGTGCTAATATTATGTTCATGTAAAATAAAATTGTTTAATGTCTCACGTTGTCCACACACCTTAGATTCAAAATTGTAACTAACTGACTGCCAGATTGACAAATTATAAATCAAAGGAAAGGTTAGATTAGGGTTACTTGTGACCGCAGGTCAGAAGAAAATTTTCTGTGCTGATTTAAAAAAGTATTGACGGGGTAAACTGACACTTGTCCTTTTACCTTATAATGCGGGTCGCAGGAAATTTTAGGGTCTTGGAACATTTATTTCCAGGACTGGTCCCAGCTACTGTTACGGTGAAGTTTAGTGTCTAGTGCATATTGCAGACATACAGACATGATGAACGAAACACATTGTATACATGAGACGCTACTTTCATTTCTTAGGTCACAAGGTAGTACTTTGTAATTATCTATCGTCATCATGGTCTTCATAGCAAGTCGGCCGACTCTTTAATCGTTTAAAATGAAAAAAATGTATCCAACTAGGGCTAGGGAGCAGTCTAGAAGTGTAACTTGACAAAGATAATAATTATGATACAAGTAAATTATACATAGTACATAATCTCAGACTTTACAGATCACTTCTTCATAATTCTTATACTCATACAGCGAAATCAGGATTTGTGTGTATCATATCATTGTATTTGAATCATGACATTTCAGTGGTCGGATCGGATCGATTGAACTGCATCAAAGAACTTGGTTTTTATTGTCATTCATCGGTCACCCAGTTCTACCTTTGTATAATGCAACTCTTCAAAAAGACCAATGTAAATTTGACTCCATAACCCTTTTATGCACTAAAGCCATGCTAACTGTTGAAACTAGTATTGAATTTAATATGATTTTTACTTGTTCGGGCTGTCATATGTACTTACGTGTGTCATTGAATTATCATATCTTGTGTAATGTAAAGCAATTTAAGAAATTATTTTTAACAAGTTATTACATAGCTATAGCTAAATGAAACTAATAAATTGTAAGTGCTCTTTTATCTGCCTGACTAATCCAGCGATAACTCTAACTAAAATTGCCATTTCTGTAGTAAACTTTCATTACTTGATTACAGGTGGTTATTGAAAAAAGAAATTCCAGTTGGAATGGCCAAGTGTTGGATTCGCGATGACATTGAGGGGTTACTTGAGATTTGCAAATTGTAACATCATTTCTGCACCACAAAAATATTTTGATAGTAAAGCTGTAAAAGAGCTTTTAAACACCGCTTGTTAAGATTTTAAAATGAAAAAAAAAAATTATTTGTCAGCAATTCGCTATCACCACGTTTATTGCTTTTTTGCAAAAAATTTTCTTAGTATATTTAATACACTTTGATGTTGTTTTCGTAGCAAGTTGTTTTCTGTGTTCAGGTTCCGTGTAGGTAGACTACAAGGGATAATTATAGAGATTGCATTTTTCCTGTTGCATACATAGTTAGTAGGTACAATTGAATTTCGTTTCAGGTCTTATCTATTAGCATTTTTAATTGCATATTTGTGAACAGCAAAATCAGGTTTGGTTTGCTTTTCTTATCTCTATTCATATTAAATTGCTAAATGAAATTGTAAACAATCCATTTAATAATATTATTTTTGACTTCACCCCTTCAATTATAATTTTAGTTTTATACGGGGGATTTTGTTTTCTTTTGACAATAATGAACTAATAACACCATGTATTTCTCTCTGATTTTGCTAGCTCGTATTAATTTAAGAGAAACCATACAATGGTATTTATATAACAGCAATGCTCTTTATTAGCCTTGCCACTGCACTGGATAGGTTTTATAGGGCAGTTGACCATAGTGTCCACTGTCCACTCCATTGTCTCCATTAGTATATGATATGAATAGAATTTTTGCCAATTATGCATACACGACAAAAACTGATATAATGAACGAATGGTGGTGGTGGTGGTACACAAAGAAGATAGAAAGTAAGTGATTGTTGGCGAATATAACTAAGTCGAAATTCATACGTTTATATAAGTATTCGAGCTATTTAATTTCAATCACATTAATGTTTTCTTGTTATGGATTGCTGATAGTGATAACTACAGCAACAATTCTATTTCTACCGTATTATCAACTTCCGTGATTTATAGTTCCTTCCAAATTGTATATAAGATTGTGTTTGGTTCTGCTGAAAGTGAAATGTGTATTTGCAGATTTTTTTCATTGGATTTTAATGGTTGGTTTTGGTTATGCATCATCATTGATACACTAATTCTGATGTGTGCATTTACCTATATACGATGAAAGTACACGTGGTGAAGTGTAGCTGAAAGTGGTCACCCCAAAAGGTCGAAAATAAAAAGTAGTGAACATACGTTATAGATACGTATATATAACTGTTAAATAATATTTAGGGGTTATAAATACATATTACTTTTTCTAGTATTTACAACACCAAATACATGCCCTAAATATTATCATAAAAGATTGAAATCATTATATATAATGTAATTTACTTTTGTAGTAAGTTAAAAGGTTGTCCCTATCTTACTACGGTATGATTTAAAATTAGTTCTGTGTAGACAATAATTTAGATTTCGGCATAGTAACATTAGATGCAATCAATAATTTCGTTTCGTATTAATTCATCCGTCAATTTATTGAACTGTAGGTTCAGTCTCATAATTTTTGTGTAGATGCATGTAGTTGTTATTTTGTTCTATTAAAAAATGGAAGATGAAAAATGGAGATTTAAAAAATACAGTACATGATATTAAAAATGTGTACTTTCTGTTATTGTTTATTTTCGGTCGGACTTGCATCCTTTTCCTCAGTCTCCGTACTCATTTCGAAAAGCTGAAAATACGTTGCTTGGACTTTTCTTTTCAGTGTATACACAGAGAGTTAAACAGTACTTTTTTATGAAACATTTTTATTTTTTATGAAAACATAGAGTGCCAATAAATTTCAACGGTTTTGTAACATTTCTCTTGTTTTATTATCAATTTCGCTCTTTTACTTTTTTGGATCGAATTGTTCAATCATAAAATAGATAAAATATTATTATGGGTATACTAAACACTAGCTAACTACTTGTAACTTGATTGAAAAAATACTTCCTAATAGTTTCGTGGAATTTATTTCAAAGTTCATACTTTTTAAAATAAATATTTCAAATCCATTGATTTTTATGAGTAATATCTACCTCCATGCCCAACCACCTTGAAACAAACGTTTTACTTCTCAAAAAAACCCAAACTGATTATATACATAAATCATAGTAAATATAAAAGTACATCTTTGAATATTATAATAATAATTATAACATGAATAAGTAATAATAATAACTTGGAGAAAATACAAAAGTAAGACTTTAAAATGTACTTACTGTAATCTAAGATGATAGAAAGCTAAAAAAGCTGCTGTAGAAGATACATTTATTTGTCGTTGGTAATGTTGTTCATTTATGCAGCTTGAATATTATACTTTTTCAATGAGCGAAGTAGTTTTTATCACTTATTAATAATAGGTAGGTAATAATAATATTACGTTTGCTTACATATTATGTGAGATAGCAAGTACAGCAGTCGCAGACGACACTTTGTTGATATTGTTGAAAATTTTCACTCAATCTTAAAATTCTCGTTCTTAAAATCATAATGATGTTTATCAACTACATCAAAAAAGTTACGCAGCACCTTAGTAACCACGTACTCACACATAGTAAAAACAGTTGTATTTATCTATTATGCATGTAAAATGTTTACACAAGTAATTTTTTGTATTTATTTTCATATTTTTTATTCATCATCGTCATCTTCGTCGTCGTCGTCATCATTATCGTCATCATCATTTTCGGGTTGTACTGCTTCTACCTTGCCGCGCTTCTTGTAAGCGGTCATTTCCTAAAATAAAAAAAAGTAAAAATGTAGTTATATTTGGAGAATTAATTCCTAGCGATAACCTAAAATGCTGTCGAGTGTAAAAAACATCTCATGACTTACTCTCTCATAACGGGCTTTATCCCTTTCGGCCATAGCTTCATATTTCCTCTTTGTATCAGGATCAGCTTCAGACCAAAGTCTACCTAGTTCCTTAGCAATTTCACCAACACCGTACTCGGGATTCATTCCTTTCACTTTGGACCTTTCATCATTACAGAACCAGAAGAAAGCAGATAGAGATCTCTTGGGAGCATTTGGGTCCTTGGTGTGACGGCGTTTCTTTCCACGGCCCTTTTCTCCTTTTGGGGGAACATAGTCCTGCATTTCCAATTCGTAACGTTTTTTGTCCCTGTCAGCCATTTCTTGGAAACGCTTCTTTTCCTTCTCAGACATCGTCTACAAACAAAATATTATATTTCGTGTTAAGAAGACATTTTTTCAATATCAATAAAATTAAAATGTTATTACGTATATTAAACTTGATAAACTGAAAACATTTTCGTGTTTTAATTTACTTCTTATAACTTTTGTCATTGAATTATTTAAGCAAGTATTCTGGATAGACTTGAAATTAATAGACGTTAGCATTGTTAAATACAAAAAACAATTTCTCAAAATTTTACCTTCCATCTTTCTGCACACTTGCGAGAAAACTCAGAAAAGACGACACTTTCATCAGGGTGCTTCTTCTTGTGTTCCTCACGACAGGTTTGTACAAAGAATGCGTAGGCCGTCATACGACCACGCGGTTTGGAGTCGTTCTTTGATCGTGGCATGATGTCTTTAAATGAAAGAAAAAACAAAATTACTTTTCGCAGAAAAATAAGTGCCTTGAAAAAAGGCACTTGATAAAATTTAAGAATAAATTCTCAGTAGGAGTTTTTTGAAGCTCTATACATGATTATCATAAAAGTTTCATTATAAACGCAGAAAAATGTGAAAAATGAGTAAAATTACTAGCACTGAAAAGTTGGTTTTTTACAATGTCGGATCGGAAGCAAAAATACAAAATGCTTGTATGTTTCAATCTAAAATTATCATTAAACAGCAAGCAAACAGCTGTAATTTCTATTGCATTGATTTCACCCAAGGCCACAGGTGACTAAAATATACCTAAAAATATTTTTTATGATATAGCCGTATGAATTTAATTGGCTACACTTCAGGGTGGACTGAATACACATTTTTTCGTGATTAATTCTGGTTATTTTAGCGATTTAGCAAAAACAGGACCGCATAAAAAGTTCTCTAACAATTGCGAATTTCGACCTAAATCCTAAACAACATCAACAACCTCACAATCACTTTCCCTTTTCATTTCAATTGAGATCTGTTTCCTCACTTCCAAATGTTGTTGTTGTTGACATTTATCTTTCAAAAAACTTTTTTCTTTTATTGTTTATCCTTTAAATATTAAGTAAATTGACAAAACAAGGTTTTGTTAGTGGAAGTATAGCTAGCCGTAATGTTTTCTCCACTCTAATTCTGCTCACCCCTTTTGTCTAGTGCAGTGTAAATTTCATCAACCAAACAAACAAACAATTACGCCTAAAGCTGTTGCCAAAATGACACTTGAAAACCTTTTAATACTTTAAAAAATGATAACAACGCACCAAAAAACAGTTATTT
>JAANSP010001933.1:0-13930 GCA_036850745.1 Homidia socia | reverse complement strand
ATAGACAAGTCAACACATTAAAATATAACAAGCGAAATTGAGTCTCTGTAGATTGTATCAATTTGGTTGTTTCAGAGTTGCATCTGAGCTGTATACAAATTTGTATTGTTCTATTAAATTTTATTTTTTACTGCATACTTGCTAGGCAAAATGCAACCTTGAACAAGGACACCTCAGTTGATTTAATTTAAATTTTTACGAGATTGTGAATGTGTCTTTTTTTGTTTTCCGTCCCGGATTTGATTAGATTGTTTTTAGGTATTTTACTCGTAAAAAATTTGCGCTTGCAATTAAACACATAAAAAGTTTTGTGTTGTTGTTTGATTTATCGATTCATTTTAAAAGTGTTACTTTCATAATTAGGCAACAGTTTGTTTTTGATGCACGCATGGAAAAAATCAAAACTTGCCTTGAGCAGATTCTATGAAATAATTTAAAAAATGCTTTACGGTACAATGTCTTGAGATTGGCGTCTGTAGTTTACTCCATAAGACGAGTCCTTAAAAATTACACGTACTAAATAATAATTATTATAATGCCGTGTTTTAATGTTTCAATATTAATAATTCTTACAAGAAGGGGAGAGAGCAACGAAAATGTAATAATATTGTTATTTAATTAATGGGGTATTACGCATGATTATCGTTACGTACAGTGAACGGAGTTTTACATGCATGTCTCACTGAGCAGAGCGAGAAGAAGTAAAATTAATTTTCTCGCACATTTTTATGACCTGTTACACAATTCAAAAAAATGTTATTTTTGAAGGGTTCAACAAATCCCACGCCACTATGGACGCGCAGCAGCACAGCAGGTTCAAAAAAGCCCTTTAAGCTAAAACAAAAAAGGTTTTTGAAATTCTTCAGGTTTATTTTTACCAAGCTGTATATGCATTTGTTGATATTTTTGGTTTAGAGGAATCATCCCACGTAGTACTTACTGGCACCATCATCACATAACCAAACCATATATTCATTCAATTCATAACAATAGCATGTTTTGTGGCGGTGATAGTGGCAAGCGTCATTTTGATGATGGTTTGGTGTTGTACAAATTTTTAGCAATCAACAACAAATTCAAATATATGGACTCCCTTATTTTGCTACACTTTTTTTCAAACAATCAAGTCTGTGCAGTCCCAGTCTTAATTCTATGGACGCGCAGCAGCACAGCAGGTTCAAAAAAGCCCTTTAAGCTAAAACAAAAAAGGTTTTTGAAATTCTTCAAGTTTATTTTTACCAAGCTGTATAAGCATTTGTTGATATTTTTGGTTTAGAGGAATCATCCCACGTAGTACATACTGGCACCATCATCATATAACCTAACCATATATATTCATTCAATTCATAACAATAGCATTATCTGTGGCGGTGGTGGTGGCAAGCGTCATTTTGATGATGGTTTGGTGTTGTACAAATTTTTAGCATTCAACAACAAATTCAAATATATGGACTCCCTTATTTTGCTACACTTTTTTTTCAAACAATCAAGTCTGTGCAGTCCCAGTCTTAATTGTTTTTTATTTCTTTCAGCAGCAGCACCTTTTTTACGGCTGCTTAAAAATTGTTCCCTACCTTGCCTTCGTTGCTTGCTTGTTATTTTGTCATTCGTAATGATGATTTGCGCTACTGTCTAAAGTCAAGGGAATGTCGGATTATTGCTGCTGCTGCTGCACTGTGAAAAATTGAATGTCACATGGTTCACGTTGTTGTGTTGATTGCGACAAATAAGCAACCACGCCACCATCACCACCACAACAATCATGATGATGATCATCCTTTAATTGTATGCAAAATACCTAAGCATAAAAATATCCAAACAGTTGAACTAGTAAATAATATCATACCTAACCAAACCGCAAGAAAATTTACATACTCCATTGGAACAGCACCAAACCAAAAGATTTGCAAATTGTAATATCTTTTTAACTACCTATATTATCTCTACTACTGCAGTTATATTTTTTCTTGATGGCATTCTCTTGTTAGCACTCCACTCCGCTACCACTGCATTGTTTAGTTATTTAATCCACGATTTTGAAAGAGACAACAACAAAGAGCTGCAGTTTACAAGACACGACAACGATTTTTATTCGCTGCTGCTGCTGCAATGCAAATTGCAATCATATATTATTTCGGCTACATGGCCATTGAAAAATGGGTAGGTAGACATATTTTTTTAGCTTAGCACGTGCATCTTGCTCCATTGTTGCTGCATTATTCTTCATTGTTTTAAGCGGTGGACTCTGATGATGAACACAGAGTTATGTAAATGAATGAAATAAGAATAAAACGGTTATGATGACGATAAGTTAAGGAAAAGCAGCGGAGCGCGTGCTAGTGCTGTTGGCTGTTGTGCCTGTCTGTACACTTGTATAATAGGTACTTGTTCATTTTGCTATAAAGGACATTACGTAAGACAGAGATGAAGAATAAAAAAACAAAGAGGAACAATAGCAATACAGGCAGATATATTTTTTTCTTATATCGATCACCGTGTCACGTTTGATTGTTGGCAATCATTTTCCGATTTGTCGGGCACACAGATAGACGTGTATATATTTTTTGTGTGATGATGATGTGCCAGTTTTTAATTGATCGCTGGTTGTAGATAAAATGAATTTTTTATCGAGTTTATTGAAATAGGAGTAGAGGATAGTGGGAGGAGAATCACGTTGTCGATGATGGCAATGCCGATGCCGCCGCCGCCGCAAAAAAAGCAAAACATGCCAAGAGACTTGTTGGCAATACCAAGAAAAAAAATAGGAAATGAGCGGAGAACACGAGTCAAATCGATTGACTTGATTATTTGCCTTTGCCTTATCGCCAGAGTAATAATATTATTTTGTTAAGTCATGATTTTACCTATAAAATGTTTATGCAATACAAAACTGCGACAGAGAAGAGGTTATGTTTACTATTGACGTTTTTGTATAAATGAGAATGACGATGATGAAGAGGACAATACGCTCATTCACAGCACCTTCGCCTCTTTATACTTTTTACATGATGAGTATGATGACATTTCTACGATGACACGCTATTCGATAACGTTAAGTGTATTGTACGACATGAGTACCTAAATGGATCGTTTAATTTATTACGGATTTTAAACGCATTTGCATAAAACACAAATAATACGAGCATGCAGTTAAGTATGTTAACTAGGTATAGATTTTATTATAAAGAACATTATGATGGTATTGTCGCTTTTCTTGAGTTGTCTGTGTTCTCGCGTGCCAAAAAATGAGAGACAAACTGTACTGCAGTTGCAATAATGTTTTTAAAAAGCTTTTATTATCTGCAGCCTCTCCGCAGGCAACAAATGTTATATTTTATGGCTTATCGCTGAAGACAAGCGATAAAATTGAAATCGTGGTTGAATGAATCATGTTTTCAAAAAAANAGCCTCTCCGCAGGCAACAAATGTTATATTTTATGGCTTATCGCTGAAGACAAGCGATAAAATTGAAATCGTGGTTGAATGAATCATGTTTTCAAAAAAAGATGTTATGTCATTGGGTTACGATTATTACAAAGAGGATGATGATGATGAGCGATTGTTTTTTGTTTTTTGTTGTGGCCGAGATACAAGCATTAAATAAAATTAGTTATTAAAAAGTACCCAAGTAAGTATTTAAACGCAGAAAAGTAAAAATAAACTGATCATTATCATGCTGGTTCTGAGGCTGAAAGTAAAATAAAGAAATAACGTTTTGCATGATACAAGACAAAATTATAGGTGTCCTGTGACGTGACAAACAATTTGTGTTTGCAACTGTTCTGAAAAATAAAAATAAACTGATCATTATCCTGCTGGTTTTGAGACTGAAAGTAAAATAAAGAAATAACGTTTTGCATGATACAAGACAAAATTATAGGTGTCCTGTGACGTGACAAACAATTTGTGTTTGCAACTGTGAAACATCATCGTAAAGTATAATGTTTTATGGAAAAGGACAGAGAGGATCTAAAATAACAAGTCGTTACATTTTTTATTGCCTTGTGCTTTTGATTCATCGTTTTTTTGTCTAAAAAGTCTATTTTGATAATGCTGTAGCTGCAACTGCCTATAAATACAAATTAAAAATAGCATCTGTATGCAAAAGACGTATATAATAACTTTATTAAAAGACCAAGGATGTGTATGAATGACACGATCGTTTGAACTCGCTTCATCATAACAATAAATTGTAAAAGCTTGACCTTTCATCTTTTAAGTGTTCCTTCCATTGAAATCAAACCATAGCCGAAAATCTGAACAAACGAAGAAAAGCTTTTTATCTACCTGATTAAACAATTGGAAATTATGCGGTTTGGTACTAAACGGCGTGACATTTGTAATTTTTAAACTTGGTAAATTAGTTGTTTTTCTGGTATTTTTCTTTAACGCTTCCTGTGTTTCATCTTTCTCATGAACAACAATGGATGAATTATATGTGAGTATTTACTACGTGTCGATATTAAAGTCAACATCAAGAATGCCTGCTAGTTGGAAGTTTATATTTTTAGGTACTATAAATACCGCTGCTGATTGACTACCTATCTTACCTTACCATTGAGCAAGTTTGTTTATGATCCGTTCATAAATTATTTATATAAAAACATGTAGTATGAATGCTTGCTCATATTCGCTCGATTCATATATTATCGATAAATAATTTCATATTAGAAGCATGAATGACATTATTGTTTTTTTGTGTTATTGTTACTGTTTTTTGTGATCGTGTGAACTAGCAACCTTTTCGTTGTGCAGAAAGACAAAAATAATTCGCAATCAAAGGAAAAGAGAGCAGTCAGGTAATAAACCGCATCAGACAGAACGACGACCACCAAGACCAAGTCGACAGCTCTTTGAAGTGTGCAAGTGTAAGATGAAACCGTACAACAATATAATAGGCTATATAGTGCATTTATCTTATTATTGATGCTGCCGCGCTCAGGAAAGTATAAGTAAATCAAGCTGTACGTAATAATAATACCATACTAGAAGAAAAAAGAGAAGCCAAGCCTTTGCTTGTGATGAGAGAGCGATAGAGACGTCAACAAAGTCGGAAGTCGTCGACCGAACTATAACCAACAGCAAGAAAAAAAGTAAAGAACTCCGTTGTTCTTTTCTGCTATATGTATAAGTACCTTATCAACTTTTTATCGCAAATGCAATTTTTACAGAGAAGAAGACCAAAAGACCAAGTCAGCATTTTATTTTTCTCTGCGGCAGTAGCAGCAGAGCTAAAACTCACTCACACAGTCCAAGGTACAGTTTACTTGCGATATTGGTCAGTAGTAAAGACTAAACTATGTACATACAATGATATGTACGTAAGGCTATCTTATAATATTTTTATACATCCTTTTTTCTTTCTTTTGAGCAACTTCCTCTTCTTTCACACTCGTGTTGTTGTAGCCAGTCTTTATATTTTTCTCCTTTGTCGCCTCGATAAACTTTGACTTTTTGAGTCAGTCAGTCAGTCATTGAGTCAGGAGTGCACTAGGCGCAGTTATTTTTATTATTTTTATTGCAGGTTGAACACTAGTTTTTTTACAGTAATACCGACAATAATGCAGTTTCTGCAATCTTGTCTTGTCTTTTGTCATATGATGCATAATGATATCTTATTTTTTTCCTTCTTGTATCCACCTCTACATGGCTTTTGTGTTTGCTTTAACTGTTAACTTGTACTTTCTTCTTCCGTATAAAGCGGCAAACCTTCACTTGTGTCCACGTAAAGTACCTATTATTATCGTACAGAATGCAGAGATTTGTATCATGTAGTACAAATTATACTCATACCTATAATTAAATGGAAACTATGATGATGATGAATTTGATGATGATATGCTTCAGTAGTGCGATCGCGTCCCTTTTTTAACTGTACACTTCCACACTGCTACAGCTATCACCATAAGCTATAATGGCAGGATAGAATAAAGAAACGGGTAATTAGTGCCCGTTGTAAATTAATCATAATAAACTTCAATGACTGATTTCATTATGCTGCTACTGCATAGTCAGAGGAGAGGGCGAAGAAAACAAACCCTTTATGTTTTTCTGTTGTTATCATTATTACTCCACCACCACCCCCACCACAATAATAATCAACTAGAGCAATTATATCTCTTGGTACTCCGGTTGACACTTGGTGGCAACTGCTGTTATGCACTGCTTCTGTATAGCAGTAAGCACAATGAAACTTTCCTCTTTATATATTAAACTTGTGCACATGCAAAGGTGACATTCATTTGATTTACCTTTGTGCATATAGCCATTTAAAAAATACATTTTATTTATGAAGCCGGATTTAATCATTTCAAAGAAGCACAACTTTTTCTTATGATGATGATATATTGTCAACTTTGTATTTAAAAAATACTGCACACAATATAAACTCCCCACATTAATGCCGTTGTTGTTGCTATGGGCAAATGTCACCTTTATTATTATTCTTAACATTATTGCAAGTTTGTTTGCAAACAGGAAAATATACGCCATTCCTCTTTTGCTGGTGTTACGTTACGGTTTTACAGTAGCTCAGCTAATTGTAAGTAAAAAGCTATACTCCAAACAGTTTCCGTAACGTAGGCAATGTAGAAACAAGAAGAATCCGTGTCAATCGCAACAACGCAATAATAAATGCAGAGGATCATACAACACCGGAAGGACATAATATATAATACGTACATGCGTTGTGTTGCCTATATAACCCCTCATACATCCCTCCCTCAAAAGAGAATAAGCAATTCAACGCAATAATAATTGAATCACCAATGTGCTTTGTTGAAAAAAGTCAACTAAATAAAATCGAGTGAGTTTGTTGTTTGTTGTTAGTCGGTTGTCGCACGCACAGTACTTATATTTTACACGTTGATTTTTTTATATTAAAAACTCATTTGCTCACTCGCTCGCACACTCAAATGATTAATATCAAAATTCCATTCATTTCAATGTTTCAACATCAGTTTTAAACTAGATGCATAATCGCACTTAATATGACAACAATCAAGTTTTTATGCAGAAATGTCAGGCCAAAGAGTCAAGCAACTGGCGAGTCGTCGTAGAGTGTGAGTGATGATGGTGTAAACCTGGCCTGCATATTATAGGACACGAGGACAAGGTGCTAATGGAGAAATACTGAACAACATTATTATATTTTTATCACTTCCCTTAAACCGGGACACTGTACTGTGTCAACAAACTATAGTATAAATTTACAAGTAAATATAGATAATGTGACAAAAAACAAAGCTTATGAATTGTTTCCATTAAAAATATCTACATATTTTTTATACCTACCTACCTACGCATTTTTCCCCTCCTCCTCCTCTTGCATATTATTATCAAGGTATGGTCATTCATTGTTATGTTTACAGTTGCGCGAACGCCGTTTTACACAATAATTTCTTGACAAAAAAGAAATGTGATATGAGACGATACAATTGTTACATGTTCTGTGACGGGGATTATTATAAAACACTTATCGTTTTTTACCTCATCATCATCATCATCGTCACCAACACCTTCATAAATTTTTCATTGTTGTTTTGTGTGATCATTCATAAGATGGATGATCAAGATAAATGATACTTACCTATTATCAGAGTCATAACATCATCATCATCAGCAACAACAACAAAAGTTACAAGAGGGACAGGTGGAAAATAGCCCATTTTCCCTCTCTCAAATTCTCAATAAATAGGCTTATATAATAAATAATTGGCTCACTCTCAGTCTCAACAGAAAAAAACGAACGCCTTTTTCATCATCATTATCATTATTAATATATTGACGCTATATAATGACGTTTTTGCTGCTTTATATGGTGTGTTGGGTGCTTATTGCTTGCTTATAGCGGCATCAGCAGCCGCGCCGTGCACTCCCAAAAAATATAGGTATAAAGATTGCAGTGCATTTTTTCATCTTGTTTTCAGCCCAAGCCCAAAAATGGATAGGTAATTTAATGGTGCAAGAATGCATAACGAAAAATGCACTTCTACTTCTCTCACTCTTTCGCTCAATCACTTTTTTACAACAGAATTTGTGTATATAAGTCTTAATCAAATCGACAAGTTTATTATGGCACTTTTTGGTGGAGTAATCTGCTGCTGGCTTGGCTGCTCGTTTGGTTCCTTCTTTTCCTTTTCTTGTCAAAATTGGTTGTCTTGTCAGGTGTTACCTAATTTGCTTCCCATTTTTTTTGAATGTCGAGCTCAAGCACCATAAAAACTCTAAAAAAATTACTGTAAATAGTAGTTATTATATCATAGTAGAGCTCTAGAAGAGCAGATGATAATGATGATGATGACTAACATCACCATCATCATTGCAAATCGTAAAAATTATTGTAGCAAAATAGCTATAGTATCAGCAGAGCAGAGCAGCAGCATCGTCGTGGTGGAGGTAGTAATGAACGTATTATGCAACCGATTATTATGTAATTTTCAGAAATAAATGCTTAAAAAATGGATGCCTTTGCAGAGCAGCTGCTGCCAGTGCGTACCTACTTAAGTAACACTTAAAAAGTGCATTTCCGCCCAGAGCTTCCGGGAAAAATTTAATTCTTTTGACAAAAAAAATTGAAAAAAGGATTTTTAAGCAGACTTGTTCTTATTAAATGGTTGGGCTTTTCTGCCTAAATAAATTGACAACGACGAAGAACGACAGGGAGATTGAGATAAATACCAGTAAATACATACATACCACCTGCAAGAAGCGGTTAATAATGACATAAGATAAAGTAGTAAATATCCTTGTTTTATGCAGGATTTTGCTCATTTTCGTAAGCATAAAAATGGCAACAGTTTTTTTGTGTTGATGATGATGATTGACTGATGATGGTTTTGCAATCGCAAAGTTTACGAGTTGAGGAGCAGGTGCGTAAGCCTAGTAAGTCTAATAATTATCTATTTGCAGAGAAGACAAAAAGGAAGCAGCAGAGTATTGGCAACAAGTTGGGTGCCTTCGTCATCGTCATCATCACCATAAAAAATACAAATGTAGGCCTATCCGCTGCTAACTAACTTCTTAAAGTCGTAAAAACGGAATTAAAAAAGGAGATGCAATTCCGCCGCTGCTTTTCGTCCATTGATTAATTAGCCGTTGGTGATTTCGTATTGTTTTTTTCAAGGGATTCAAAAAATTATACATAATAATGAGGGTAATTAACTGAAAGTTTACCTTCTTTTATTAATTGCTGTTGCTTCTATGGCTGTCATCACAGAGCAGAGCAACGCTCTTATTGTCAATCGTGTAATTTTCTATTACGACGAGAAGAAAAAAATGAAATGAATAGGTACATGGGCAAATAGTGTATTCATGAAAAGTAAAGGGACCACGTGGCTGAACTACATCTTCATCATCAATCAACAAAGCAGTAGCATTAAACAATACATATCAGAAGGGATGATGCTGTCGCATGACGTATTATATAAGATGCTTTGAAAGTTTACCTTCTTTTATTAATTGCTGCTATGGCTGTCATCACAGAGCTAGAGGAATGAGCAGAGCAACGCTCTTATTGTCAATCGTGTAATTTTCTATTACGACGAGAAAAAAATGAAATGAATAGGTACTTGGGCAAATAGTGTTTTCATGAAAAGTAAAGGGACCACGTGGCTGAACTACATCTTCATCATCAATCAACAAAGCAGCAGTATAAAACAATATATATCAGAGGGGATGATGCTGTCGCATGACGTATTATATAAGATGCTCTTTTTTCCTGTTCTACAAGAAGAAACAATGAGGCAAGCAAATAATTGCTGATGATATAATAATAAAGTCATAATTAAATTCAATTATTTGAATAACAGCATTTAACTGGCTAGTCTTAAGCCTTTTTACCATTATTTTTCTCTACTTATTATGTCATTTAATTATTACACAATCCATACCAACACTTAATTCCCTTTAAGCTTCTGGGTAAAAGATTTGTTGGTATTTCATTGTTTATTTTTTGCTTTCCTTTTTTGTAAAAAAATTGCTGTAATTATCGCTCAGTAAAAAAGTAAACATACCACGACGAAAAATGGTGAATAGGTATATGTATACTCAGGTAGATATATGTAAATGCTCAATTTTGTTTCAAGGCTGAGTTGGTTGGTGGTTGGTAAATACAAGAAACGTTACCACTTACCACTTACTTCTACTATACGGTGCGTAGCAGTTTTCGTTGCGTATTTTCCTGCGTATCCGCTATTTTGCAAAAAACTAGCGAGTGTTACGACTATGATGATTATGATTACATTGTGCTGGTGTTTGTTGATGATGACGTTCTTTTTTTGCCGCAATTGAGAAAGAATTTAATGATCAGTTTCATACAAAAGGGTATACCGGTGGTCACATGTACCTACTTATTTTCTGCTAGTGGGATATGACTACATGTATATGACGTACAAAAGGTACCTCCCTACTAGCCTAGCCAACTGGGTGGTATGCCATGATACGTTTGCTGTAAAGTAGAGAATATGGAGGTAAGGTGATGATGACGATGATAATGATGATACAAATTTTAATGACTGATTTAATAACAGCCTTTGTGTATGCACTAAATTTTTTTTTCACTTACCGACAACAACACCATCAACTTGACCAGTTGATACAATTAGTTTATTTTGATAGCACTACACGCATAATATAATTGATCACCTCTTTCTCCTCCTTGCTGCTGGTCCTTTGTAATGTGTTATTACAATTACAATTTGAAACTGAAATGAGTAATGTAGTGATTTGATAATTTGTTCTCAATAAAAAAGAGGAACAATAATGGCCAACTACCTATTTCATGCAAATTCCTTTCCCTTTCGTTTTTTTTGTGTCCGACGACAACGACAACGTCTGTTGTCCTCTACCGACACTTGTCCTCCCTGTCATTATTACTACATGTGCATTCATCACGCATTGTTTCTTCCCTTTCATCACACTTGTTAAAGAACTGAACTATTTATAGTATTTTTAAAGGATATATAATTTATGCTACTTAACAGTGCAGTGCAATGATATCAATGTTCTTTTGGGATGACATGACAAATGACAAGCTTTAAAAATAGGCACACTTTTGATAAGATATTATTATTATTACCAAGCATGTTATTGTGGTGAAGTGGTGAATGAGCTTCTTGTTTTACTGTCATGTCATGATGATATACCAACCAGCATGCATGCATGCATAATACGCTGTGCTCTTGAAAGAATCTTTTGAATTGTTTATGTAGAGTTTTGAGATAATGATGAATGGATGGTCTGGTCACAGTCCTAATTGTGCACTCACTCAATGCAAAGCAAAATGCGCATTTAAATTGCTACAAACGGAATAATGTGCAAGTGTACACGGCCCAGTGAGTTGAGTTGACAGGTGGGTGACACAACAATAAACAACCTTACATGCATCCCCACCACCACCACATGATGTACTCTGTACAGTGTTTACATGATAAAGCAAGTAGGTAATAATATGTGTACATGTTACATTAAAAAAACAAAGAGGCGACATTGTTTCCGTCATCCCCACCACCACCACCACATGATGTACTCTGTACAGTGTTTACATGATAAAGCAAGTAGGTAATAATATGTGTACATGTTACATTAAAAAAACAAAGAGGCGACATTGTTTCCGACTAGATACGCTTATCAATTAACACTTTCGCTAATCCATTTAAAATGAGCTTATCTTCTTTTTTCTGAAGAATAATGCAGTTGTAAAATAAGAGGATTTGGTTCTATAGAGAATTTTCTTTCTTTTTTGAAAAAAAGAGAATTGTTTGCTCTAGCTAACAACAAGACAAGCTGTTATCCCACATGCACATTCTTCTGGAATAAATTTTTATAATTAGGTCGTTGCCACTACATTCTGATGATGCTATTTTACTCTTCTATAATAAATTTTACTATTTAATTTCAGAAATTATAGAGAAATAGCAATAAAAAATAGATAAGAACTATGGCTTTTTAATAGAAACAAAAATACATTGAGATAGGCTCTATGAAACTGCCACAGTTTTTATTTTTATTGTGATGAAAGATGATACAAATCTGCTCCACTTTTCTCCGCTCTCCACTCTTGTTATTTAGGTATATTCACAGACAGAGAGTGAGTTGCAGTAGTAGTGGAAGTGAATCAGATCATCACGATAATATTTCACATAGGTACTTAATGGGCAAATAACTCCCTGTTTCAAGCAGAAACATTTTTTTTTCTTCTTTTTTATGCATATTGGCTGTTTTAATGATTTAAAAAAATGCATGTAGCCATTAAAAACGTCTATAGTAGTTCTGTGACATCTAAAATAATAAATAAGTAAGTAATAATGAGTAAACTTGTCGCAAAAGTTTACGGAGCGGGAAGATGACACTATATAAACAAAGGTGAGTGAGTGCGTGGGAGAGATTTTGTGACATTTTCTTGCTCCTTCATACTGGTATTTATTATTATTATTGTTATTACATGTAGTATATATTTTCTTCTTGTTCTAGTCTCTAGCTACTACAGCAGAACAAACCGACAGAATAAAATAAAGTCCCCTGGGATTATTATTTTTTTCTTATCGTTATGGCTACTACTACTGCTGCGGTTTATGAGGAATGTCAGCTTATTACTATCCATCCGCATTTAATTGTATGTTTTGCACTAGTTTCACTGGGAGACTTGCAAGGCCTGCTTCACATAATCATCAACAACAACAGAGCACCACTATAGCAGCAGCTTATGAACTTTTTAAACTTCCAATAACTTTAATGAGGCAGTACTATAGTGCATACTTAAACTGTAGCCAATCGAATGTTGAATGTTAAAGAACATTAATTTTTTAGCAAGTACATATAAAAGTTGCAATAAGCAATAAGCAAGTTCAATTTTCTGCTCATGTTCAATGGACGAGAACTGTGGGGAGAGCCATTCAGTTTCATTTTTATGACCTTTTAATTACAGAGGAAAAATTGCTGTCTTGTAAAAGTCGTATTTAGAAAAAAATAGAAAGGGAAACAAAATTGGCTTTTTGACCGTATACTATAGCTCATGTACGTATTACCTACAGCAGTTTAATATAAAGTCACCTAAATATTTAAAATTCCTCTTCACATGCCTGCGTAGCAAGCCATATACCTACATAAAGTTGTAAATACTAAAATTAAATTTATATAGTTTTAATCGAAAGCTGAGTACGCAATAGAAAATGCTTCACCTGTCATCTTGTTGCATGTAAGTAAACACACTTCACACGTGCTATATATTATTATTGAAAAATTGATGATGTGTTGCTTGTTGTCGTGATTGATGATGATGTATGTACTTACATCAGCAACAGCAAAATATACTTGATTTGACTACCTACCGCATTTGTATTCATAAATTGCATTGAAAAACATTACCAAACAGACAAATACCTATAAACAGACAAATTATTACTTGGCTTTGGCTATTTTAATCCTTTCTCCTGCAGTGCACTGCACTGTTCTGCTTCTTCTTCTTTTTGATTCATTGAGCAAAAATATCTCCTCCTCTAAAAAATATGCGGTAATAAAATAAATACCTATGCATACCACAAGCGTGTACGCATTAGGTACAAAAATATTACTACTTTTATGAATTGCTCACCTTTTCTTATGATAATGGCTATAACTGCAGCAGCAGCAGTAGTGGCATTAACAACAATGTTAATTTTAATTATTACGTTTTAATGAATAATAGAAAGAGAGTAAAAATTCTTCATAAAATCACTTTCAGAATCATCATCATCATCATCATCATCACTTCGTCCGTCCGTCTATCCGTCAGTCAGTCAAAAGATAAGCATAAATACAGTAATAATGTTCTTGTAGTTTGTAGGTAATATTGCACAGGTGTAATGAAGCGTCTATTTAGATTACGTTACGTAGGTACTTGTACCTCTCTGCTTTATACACATCTGCAGCAATCTAAAAGCATAAAGTATTG
>JAANSP010001932.1:0-13933 GCA_036850745.1 Homidia socia | reverse complement strand
AGGCTTGTAGGCCTTGGTCTGTAGGACCTGTATACCAAATTTGAAGTTGATTGCATAAAGGATGAAGGAGCTAGAGCGCGAACGGACGGCCGGACGGACAGACACACAGAAGGATTTTAGTAGGTATCACAAAGTGACACCTAATAACCACAGTTTTCTCCCTTCTACGAAAATATTAGAAATTTGTTAGCATCCAGAATTTCTCTTATTCAAGATGACCTTTCCCGTTGTGAATGTATACTGTTTGTGTTTGTGGAGCTAAATTAGATTTTTCCTCAGTGGGAACAACTGTTTTGGATTCTAATAGCTTCTATTGTGAGCTACCAAGATGACTGCATTTTGGTTTCTAAACTTGCTTATCCTCTTTGCGTTAGGAAAATGTAAGTTATGGGGAACTATTAATCCCTTTTACAAAGTAATTTCTGTGTGATAACACATTTTTTGTTCAAAAAATTTGCAGCGCAGTGGCCGCCTTTAATAACGGAACAACCTTTTTCTGACTACTCTCATTTGGGAAGCTGGTTCAGTTTACCTACAGACGAAACAGGACCATACATGCTTGAATGCGAAGCGAAGGGCGAACCACCTCCGAATTTCAAATGGACCAAAAATGGGAAAGAGTTAAACTTGGAAGCTTACAACGGCAGAGTAAAACTACAAAACGGAAGTGGAACTCTGGTTATAACCTCTCCTCAAAACGACGACATGGGCCACTATCAGTGTTTTGCGTACAATGAATTGGGTACGGCGACATCCGATTCTGTCTTTTTTCGGAAACCTGAATTAGAGTCCTTCGATGAAGGGTACGTAACGACTGTTTTTGCAAGGGAAGGCGAACCGTTTAAAATTAGTTGTAGTCCTCCAGATGGACACCCAAAGCCCTATGTTTTTGGAGGCTACAGGTATTTCCTTGGTTTCAGCGAAACGTTTTAAACTAATTAATCATACATCACTTGTAGTCAGAATGGCTCATATTTTACGTTTCAGAACTCCCAAGGAGACTTCAAGTACATTGAATCACCAAGGCTGACAATTGACCCCGAAGGAACTCTGTGGTTCTCTAATGTAACTCGGAACGACACAAGTGGAGAATTTCTGTACATATGTGCTGCGAGTAATTTTTACACGTAAGAAGTACAGAAATCATGTATTCCGCAAATATGCGTGGGAGTAAAAATGGTTACAAGCATTTGTTTTAATATGCTGACTTAGAACCGAATTCGGGAACCGCGTTAATCTTACCCTATATCCACCTTTAAATTTTCCCAGAGTGAACGCAGAAGCTCTGGTACATCAATATGCATCCAACGAAAATGTGGTAGCTTTGCGTGGAAAGTGGGTCAAGTTGTGGTGCATCGTTGGTGGAACGTGTGTACACAATAATCGTTTTTTTTATTTTAATTTATTTTTCGTTGTGTTTCTCATTTGAAGTCGTTGAAATACTTTACAGACCACTTCCGGAGATCAAATGGACAAAAGTTGGAGCGGCACTTCCTTATGACCGTCTGGATTATGATAACTACAACAAGACATTGATAATCAAAGGGGTATCTTATTTTGATCAAGGCCGTTATCGATGTGATGCCGCAAATGGCGTGGGAGCTTCACACTCCCACCGGTTTCAGCTTTCAGTGGAGGAATCGCCCTACTTTACAGTTAGACCGGAGATTCAGAATGCAATAGGAGGAGAATCCGTAGTATTTAAATGTGAGGCCAACGGAAATCCATTTCCGAAAATTCAATGGATTCATAATGGAATGCCGCTAAAAGATGATAATCCAAGAATAAAATTTATATCGGGTGTACTCTTAATTGAGAACGTAAAATTATCAGATACGGGTAATTATGGTTGCAACGCCAGCAATAAATGGGGATACGTGTACAAGGATGTGTACCTCAATGTGAGGCTAAGCCCACCTGAAATTACTGAAAAACCAATAAACGTAGTTACAACTGTCGGAAAGTCTGTAACATTAACGTGCCGTGTTGTTGGAATACCTCGTCCTTTGAACCGCTGGTTGAAAAACGAACAAGAATTGACAGGAGACCGTTTTTCCACACTTGAAAATGGCGATTTGAGAATAGAACGTGTCATATTTGCCGACGCTGGTGAATACCTTTGTGAAGCAGAAAACTTTTTTGGCAACGACAGTGCTAATGGTACATTGCTTGTGAAGGAGCACACCAAAATTGTGGAAAAGCCGGAGGATTTTAAAGTTGCTGCAGGAAAAACTGCAATTTTTCGTTGCGGGGCAGTAAAGGATCCAACCTTGTATTTAACGATTGACTGGCTAAGTGACGGCGAACAAATTGATTTTGACAAGGAACCACGGTATGCCAAACTTGAGGATAACTCACTGACAGTACGTAACACAACAGAGATGGATTCTGTTGAGTACACTTGTGTGGCCAAAACAGAGTATGATAACGCCACTGCACAGGCGACATTGACAGTTCAAAATGTTCCAAATATGCCAGAGCTTCTGTCGATTGAATGCGGTAGACGAACTGCAACCATCCGATGGAGACCCATGGGAGACAATAGGTCACCCATCTTATTTTATCAAATTGAGTACAAAACAAGTTTCACCCCAGACGCGTGGCAAGTTGCATACAGAGAGGTTCCCGCTATAGAGAACAGATACACGGTAAGCTAATTAAAATTTTAAAATGATATTTTACTACCCTCATAATCTTAAATGATATACGTAGGCGTTTTTGAATTGATTTGGCCAATTTTAACACGCTACCACCGCAACATAATTCGTCATAACAGAATTTAGTTTTCAACATAAGAATTAATAAGGTTCAGGCATTTTTTTGCACCCATTGAAAAAAGCGATTAGCATTACTTGTAGAAGGATTGCCGGAAATTTATGTTTTAGAAATGAAATTGCATGTTTTTCACTTCAATTTTTGAATTCCATGCGTTTTTGTGCATATATTTTAGCTGTCGTTTCAAAATTTATTCATATAGAGCTAGGGTTTCATTGTACGTAAGATGGAACTGTTTAAAAAATCCCAATAATCGAAACTTGTCTTTGGCAAAAGGGAAACTATAACATGATAAATCAAGACAAAACCATCATCCTAATCGTCTCCGACACGTTTTGTGGTGCCCTCATTTCTAGTCTCTCCATTGTTCCTGCATAGTCAACTCCAGTGATCGTAGTAACCTTATAGAAAATCTCGGCCAAGAAGCACCATACGTATTCCCAAAAAAAACCAGCAACAAATTTTTTGGCTGTATGGTTTGCAAATAATAGCATAACTGGATGCCGTAATCTACGTTCAATACATTCTGGCGCTGCGTTTTCTGTCTCAGATTCACGACGGTGAATGTATTTTTCATTTCGTATCACAGTTTTCCCTTTTAAAAAATTTTGTTTCTAGAAAAAATAATTTTGAATTCCCGCCATGTAACAAATTTCGGTTCTTGCAAAATTCATGTTAATTTTTTACTTGTCCTGTTAAATGGGCTGGAATACAAATTATATACTATTAGAAAGAGCATGAAATCCTCTATCTTCTCATGTGTAGATCACGTTATAATTATGCTAAACTGTTGAGATATCTACAACTAAAATTGGCCAGATCAATTCAAAAACACCCACGTATGTACCTAATTAATTTTTGATAACTTTATTGAAACTGAATGACAGTTCAGATTTTCTCACTGTATTTTGCCTGTCCATATTGGAAAATATGGAATGCAAAATTGCAAGGACTAATTAATAAATGTGTTATCATTCCATTTACACAGGTTTCAATGAGCCCATGGGTGAATTATACATTTAGAGTTATTGCAAAGAACGAAATGGGTTCATCTACTCCATCTCGTCATTCTGAGAATTGCCTGGCACCCTCAGATGTTCCATACAAAAATCCGGAGAACGTTAAGGGATATGGAAGCACACCTACAAACTTGATAATCTCTTGGACACCAATGCCAAAAATTGAGCATAATGCTCCAAAATTCAAGTACGTTGTGCAGTGGAAATCAGTCGTAGATTTGAGCCCCTGGCAGTTAGAAAATATAAATGATTGGAAACAGGGCCAAATTGTGATAGAGAATCAGCCGACGTACTTGCAGTATAAAATACGGGTTGGAGCCGTAAATGAAGTTGGCGAGGCAAACGTTGATGCGAACGATGTCATAGGGTACTCGGGAATGGACAAACCCACCGAGTCCCCAGCAAACTTTACTCTCATTGAAAAACTAGATGCCAGGACCGCCATTTTCTGTTGGGACCCAGTGAACCCGAAAAATTTGAGAGGAAAATTTGAAGGCTACAAGATCCAGACGTGGACGGACAATGAGGGAGATCGAAGAGAAATTCTGATTAATAACAATGTTACACAAGCGGTTGTAGATAAACTCATTCCTTTTTCAAAGAATTTCGCTGCAGTTTTTGCCTACAATACTGATTACAATGGGCCAAAGAGTAAAATCATTGAATTCATAACGGAGGAAGCTACGCCGGGACCGGTGATGTCATTTAAAGCTTATCCTTTGGGAGAAAGTGCTCTTTATTTGGTTTGGCGTAAACCTGACCAGTCCAATGGAATACTAACCGGTTACAGAATTTATTTCCAAAATGTCGTTGGTACAAAAGTCGGTGCGTTGATGGAAAGAACACCTCCGATTATGAATCCAGAAACCACGGACGCAAAATTGGCACGATTGCAACCTGGAACAAGTTATAGGATTCATATCAAGGCTACAACATCAATGGGACCTGGAGAAGATAGCTTTGTCGAAAGGAGTACTGAGGAGGAAGGCCAAGCTAGTCCACTCAACAAACCAAGGTTTACATGGACTCAAGTCACTACTGAAAGCGATGACTCTGCTATTCTGGTCAAGTGGGTTCCAAACCTGGATGGAACAGGTCGTGCAGGCTCTAATTTCTTTGTCCAGTATAAGCGTGACAGTGACATCAAGTTTGAAAACAGTGAGCTAGTGCTGTACACTCTGCACACTACTGTGCGGGGACTCCAATCCGGAGAAACGTATGTGTTTAGAGTTGTCTCTGTGGATGGCGACCAACAAAGGCTATCCGAGTCGAAAAACATCCGCGTCAAGAAATACAATGCAACAAATGCAAATGGTACTCGACATATTTGTCCACCAATTTAAAAATGCCATTTTTATGATTCCTTACGTATTTAAAAAAATTGCAGCGTCATCACTCCTTCCAAAAAAATCCCCACATCCTCCAAACCCGGCAAAAGAAACGGTTACCCACCTCAGAAAACAGTTGACTGTTGCTTTGGGACGAACTGCTAAACTTGAATGTAATGTCTCCTTCAATTCGTCAGTCTACTGGACAAAAAATGGAAAAGCTTACCTTTTTTCCGGGGCAACACTAATCATTCCCAATGTTCAGCAGAACGACAGTGGTGAGTACCACTGTGAGGCAGCACAAAAATCAGAAGTTATCGAGCTGTTTGTGCAAGGTAAAAATGTAGACTAGAATTTTTCCTTTTGAAAAATTTCTTTTAATCTACCAAGTTGATTTCTTTGTTTTAGTTTCGTCCCCTCCTCTTATTATCAGACAGTCTCAAAAAAAGGAATTATGGTTTCGTGTGAAACAACATGAGGACGACTTCAATCAACCATTGATTCTAGAATGTGAGGCGAAGGGCGATCCGAATCCAGAATACAAGTGGACAAAGGACGGGAAGGAATTTCGTTGGACGCAATTTGGGGGCAGAATTTCCAAAGACGAGAATAACGGAACGTTGACATTTCGTTTTTCCAGAAATGAAGACGCTGGAATTTATAAATGTTATGCATCCAACAAATGGGGAACTGCTTCCACAAATGCAGTGTTGCTGAAAAAGGCAGAACTAAAGGCTTTCAAGGAAAAAGACTCCATCAAGACAATACCTGTTGAATATGGGCAGCCTTTTAGACTTGCTTGCCCTTCACCGGGTGGGTGGCCAAAACCTCAAATTTATTGGGTGAAACAGGTCTTGGTTACAATCATTTTTATTTTGCATGCTAAATATATTTTCAAAAAACCAATAATGTTGAAAACTTAAATTGGCAAAATTTATTTCAACAAATTTAGCACTCCCAAGGCGCTTTGGAGACCACCAACTCATCACGAATTACCGTGGATCCAGAGGGAACTCTCTGGTTTTCAAGTGTTACCAGCGATGACATCAATTCAACTTTTGTTTACACTTGTGCTGCCTATTCTGATTTCATGTAAGAAAAGTTTAACATTATTTGAGGCAATCTGTTGATAACTATTCGAAAATTATTAAGATACGTTGTCTTGATGGCTCACCACTTACGCTTTATATTATACAAATGTTACATAAATGCCCATACACTTTTTTACACAAACCTTCCAATTTTATATTCATTCAATAGGCAGGCTTGGGTAACTGTAAATATTTTATTTTGCAGTTTTTCAAAAAACAAAATATTCATCTGTATTTTTTCCGAAGTAACTTCTGGTGAAAATGCATGATTTAAATTGATTATTTAAAAACGTTGAAGCTAATTCTAGCGTTTTTTGTTTATTTTGATGCAGAAAATATTGTAATATTTTTATTTAAAAATATTTTTCACTTTTCTAGCAGAACAGTTTTGATAAGATGTTTTATATTTGGGAAAATTTGTCAGCAATAATGCATTTTCAACTACTCACCATATAGACAATCAGTTTTGCTTTTGTAGTCGACTTAAAATTATCGACGTATAAAATTGGAAATTGGTATCTAAATTAAATTTTACACATGTATTGTCATCAGAAAATACTTAAATTTTTCATTTAATTATTTGATCGCAATACATTATTGCGTTATTTTCTTTGAATATTTGACGAAAGGTGATCCTAAATAATAGTTATTTCTTATTTGAAATATAATGTTTTAACAAAGATTTTATAACTTTTTATTTAAAATAACAGTTTCTATCAATTACCCAAGCATGCTAATACTTCTAATCCTGATTTGATCTTCTAACAAGCTTTTCGAGCAAAATACTTTTAGAGAAAAAGGTGTAGGCATAAATTAACGTAAACCTAACGATACCAAGTGGTCAATATGTTTTTTTACGTGTAGAAATGAAACACAGTTCGGCCCCCGTCGGGCTTTAATCAGTTCCTTAGCGTCATCAGGTGGAAATACATCAGAAGCGGTGGTGCAATATAAATCCAAAAAGCAAATAACGACCATGTGTGGGTCAACAGTCAGATTATGGTGCATTATTGGTGGAACGTAAGCAAATGAAAAATTCGAAAACTAATTTTATTGAAAATTGAAGTAACTCTCATGTTTGCTTCATTTTTGCATCATAGGCCACTTCCCAAGCTGACGTGGAGTAGAAATGGAAAAGTTTTATCATCTGACCAAGTAGAATTTGAAAACTATGGGAAAACACTGAAAATTTCAAACGTAGGTTTTGAGGACGAAGGTGTCTACGACTGCACATGGACTTTTGTTGATGCAGAGGGTCGCCAAAATAAAAAATTCCACCCGATGCAGTTATCTCTGTATGCGATCCCACGCTTCAAAGTTGAACCAGAGCTTCAGTATCCAGGAATGGGCGAGACGGTTGAATTAAAATGCGAAGCGGATGGTCAACCAACCCCAGAAATAACCTGGACACAAAATGGGGTAATATTAACAAATGCAGAAACAAACGCTAGAAGAACCATTACGACCAATAGAATTCTGATCGAAAATGTCACCAAATTGGACACCAGTAATTACGGCTGCAACGCATCAAACAAATACGGATATGTGTACAAGGACGTCTTCATTAACGTTGTGCTCCCTCCGGAGGAATTTTCAAAAGTCCCTGAAAATAATTTGGAAAAATTAATAATTACAGTTTCAATGGCAACCTTGGGGGCTTTTGTGCTGGTCTTTGTGGTATGCGTTTTGGTCGTAAGGCATTACAGGAACGCCATTGCCGCTCTTGTGGACGAGCAAGATGTTGACACGTTCCTTAAAGGGGACACTTCGAAGCATGCTAAGGACAGCGCATTTATGGTTCCATATGACAAGAACCGCTACGAGATTCACTCCAAATCATTTAGCCTTGGCAAGGAGGAAACCCTCGGATCTGGCGAGTTTGGGTGGGTGTGCAAGGGCAAAATACTGATTGGCTCTGAGGAGATCACAGTGGCAGTAAAAATGGCAAATCCTCAAAAAAGTTGCAAGACGACCATAAGTGGACTTTTGTCGGAGATCAAGGTGTTGGCGTATGTTGGCAAGCATGCAAACATTACTGAGCTGTTGGGAGCAAATACGGAAGAAATGAGGTTGGGAAGGGTATACATATTTCTGGAAATGTGTCCAATGGGCTCATTGGAGAAATATTTGCGCAAACTGAGACCTGCGCTGGGCTCCACTCAAAATGAGGTCATGACGCCGTCAGGTAACAAAGACATAAAAAAAGAAGTCAGGAGTTTTTTTAAGCAATTTTATAATTTTTTTATTGAAAGTTTCAGAATATGCCAACATTATTGAAATGAAGACAATGTCATCCACACTGGACCCATTCCTTTCTCAGAACCTGTATAGGTGGAGCAAAGAAATTTGTAATGGAATGGCATTTCTAGCGACCAAGCACGTTGTACACGCCGACCTGGCTACAAGAAACGTTCTTTTGGGAAGCAACAGAGAGGCCAAAATTTGCGACTTTGGGCTGTCCAGGAGAATGTACAATTATGCAAGTTACGTGAAATGTCAACGAGAACCGCTTCCCTGGAAATGGATGGCACCAGAGTCCCTGCGGATTCAGGAGTTTAATGAAAAGACGGATATTTGGGCACATGGAATTACCCTCTGGGAAATGTATTCCCTGGGAGACAGTCCTTATCAGGGATTGGCTTGGGATCTTAATTTCTCCAGCAGACTGGAACAAGGATTTCGTTTGGGAAAGCCACAATTTGATGACACCAAAATGTAAGCCGACACTTTAATCTCATTCCTCATTAGAATTCATAAATTCGCTTTTAAAAATAATTGTTGACTTGTTTATTTGTCCTTTTGAAAATTTTTTCAGGTATGCACTGATGAAAAAATGTTGGGAGTTGAAGCCAGAACACCGGCCTACTTTTGCCGACCTGCGAGTCCAGTTCCTAACTGAGGAAGCAGTCAATGCCTATTAACATTAATTTATCTGAATTAATTTTTTTCTTCCTTTCAAGAATATATGCATTGTACGAGTATTTGAAATTCCCATTTATTTATCATGATAACATGCTTATCAGTTAGTATTTTTCTGCTTCGCATTTTTTCCTTTGCTCTGAATGCTCTGTATCTAGCCCTTAAAGCACACTCTGTGTGTTTATAATAAATTATATATGCAAACAATTTTTTTCCATAAAATATTACATAATTCAACTTTATCTCAGATAAACATAAACAGTTATTTCTCTAGTTTCAATTTTAACAGACAAACAGCATTCTTCAGTAAAGCATGAGCTATGTTCAAGTTAAATTTTAGATAAAAAAGGCTGTCTTACAATTTTATTTGAGATGCATGATGCATTTGATGTTGCTCATCCAAGTCACTTAAACTTGGTAATAAATCCAACATGATGATTTCCAAAATATGAAGAACAAACAAAACAAGATGGTCAATCCAAAGCAGAAAATTTGCTGAAACAGTGGCCCTAGATATCTAGTGCTAGCAAGTCTGTAGCCAAAGCATCCGAACTGCACCTAGCATCACCAAATGTGTGCTGCAATGTGTAACCAGCAAGTCTAAGACATTTGTATATGAATAAACACAAGAAAGCAATACAAACGGACTTTATTTTTGAAGCAAATTGCTCGGAAATTGTATAAACTAAGCAGGTATTGTCGAAACAAGTATACACGTTAGAAGTAATAAACTCGTCAGCAGTAGCACAGAAACGTCCTTAGACAATCAAAGTTATTGCAATATATATTGTTTGCTGAAACATGAGAATCACGGAAGCATTTACCTTAATCCAACTTTAAGTTTTTTTTTTCGTTTTTTTACTACTAGAGCCTACTCTAATAACTGATATGTAAATACTTTGTCTTTGCTTTAAGTAATGAATCTTTACTTTGGAAAGTGCAAAAACATTATTTGAGAATTTTTTTGTCGAAACAAGTATACACGTTAGAAGTAATAAACTCGTCAGCAGTAGCACAGAAACGTCCTTAGACAATCAAAGTTATTGCATTATATATTGTTTGCTGAAACATGAGTATTACGGAAGCATTTAACTGGATCCAACTTTAAGCGTTTTTTTCGTTTATTTTTACTACTAGAGCCTACTCTAATAACTGACATGCAAATACTTGGTCTTTGCTTTAAGTAATGAACCTTTACTTTGGAAAGTGCAAAAACATCATTTGAGGATTTCAAAAATCTAGTGATTGTTTACTGGCCGTGGCATTGTAATTGCATGCCACATGTGCAGTATGGGTTGTATTTAAATTATCTAATGTATACCAAGTTTAGTCACCTTTTCCAAGTAGTTATAACACTTGTGGTGACACACGTAATGTGGCATTGGTAGTTGGAAATAAGTAAAACCGTTTTCTATCGAAATAGCGATAATATTTAATTACCAAGGAGAACAAATGCCATGTTTTTGTATAAAGCAACTTTCCACAAGTACGAAAAAGTATCTTCTTTACATTATCACCAAGGTATCCTAAAACTGTTTAAAGTTGTAATAGTTACAGAACAAAATTATCTAGCTACTGAAAAAGCCCGTTACAGCGCTAAGTGATGTAAAATGAGTTTATAGCATGATACACAGCCTTATTTTGAACGATACATACAAACCATAAAAGTCAAACTTAACCTAATATCAGACATCTTAATTAAATTGAATTTTTAATTCAATTCCAAATTATTTTTATGAAAAAAGTAATTCAAATACAAATTACTTTTTCCGAAAAAAAGTAACTCAATTACAATTTTTTCTGTAAATGTAATGTAATTACAAAATTGCAAATCTACAAAAATAAAATAAATATAAAACAAAAAGCTAAAATATTTTTGCAAATCTACAAAAATAAAATATATATAAAACAAAAAGCTAAAGTATTTGGCTTTGAACGGTTTTTTCTTCTCAGTATAACTTCAGTATAAGTAAAATAGAATTCTTAATTCATCTACCCAGGTCGCAGTGAAAACTGATCGCCCAGATTGGGAATTCCATAACAATGTTTTGTTTCTCACCATAAAAACGTGTTCATAAGCTCAACGTTTCTCAGAAGTTTTGCTTATTATTACGCGTAGTTAGATTGGCAATGCCAACAGACTACTTTACTCCAACAAAGTTTCTATTTATGGGGTTTAATTTCCACTTTTACAATTAGTCATTACGAAAGTCGTTTTGGCAAAACATTTAAGGCCTGAAACGATCCTCAATTGTTCACATCATTAAAACAAAGCAATGCAAACTTTTCTTCAGCTTTACTAGAGGAAGATCTTTTAGTGTAAAAGCGGCGTCAGTTTAAGTATAGCTTAAATTAAATATCAACATTATTTAGTGTAGAACGAAGAAAATAGTAAATTTTGTAATAGGACTGGCCTAACCAGACAATTTTTTTGCATGACCTTATTACATGTTTGGCGATTAAAAAATGATAACAGGAGATGTTGGCACACATTTGTTGTATAATACAATGATACGTAGAACAATCACCGAAGATTTTAGTGCATGCTTTCACATGCAAAAATTATACAGTAAAGGGAGTGTACAATTTGTCGCTAAACGATCAGAATGCAACCATTACATAATACATGCAGTAAACAGGCTCTCAAAAAGATTATTTGTTAACCGCAACCATAATTCCGCAACTCTTGCCTGCCACACGTGTCCGAATTCAGCTATTGCACTTTAATATTCCGTCAACTCTATCTAATTTCTGGTCAACATTTATTTAAAACCCACAGTTTCCTCCCTTCGACGAAAACATTAAAAAGTTGTCAGCATTGAGAAATTCTCTTATCGACGCTGAGTCTTTCAATTTTGAATAAATACTATTCGTGTTTGTGGACTTGGTTTGGATTGTTCCTTGGTTGGAGCAAACGTATCAGATTCGAGTCGCTGCAATTTAGAGCTATTAAAATGACTGGATTTTTGTTTTTTTACTTATTTGTTCCCTTTGTATTTGGACAAGGCAAGTTACAAGGGTATTTAAGGGAATTTGATCCATTATTTTACAAAAAAGTTTGTATGCTCCAGCGTATTTTTGTCTAAATCTTTGCAGTGCGATCACCGCCTTTGATAACAGAACAACCTCCATCTGACGAGCTGCTGTTTCAGGTAAAAAAGCGGCACGATGAGAAAGATGAACCATACATGCTCAAATGTAAAGCGGAGAGTCAACCACCTCCCCAATACAAATGGACGAAAAATGGGAAAGCGTTAAACTTGGAAACTTACAACGGCAGATTTCAACAGCAAAACGGAAGTGGAACACTCGTTGTTACCTCTCCACGAGACAGCGACACTGGCCAGTACCAGTGTTTTGTCTACAATGAATTGGGTACGGCGACAAGCAATTCCGTGTTTTTGCGGAAAAGAGAATTGGATTCTTTCAAGGAGGAGGAGCCAGCAAAGATTTTCGTGGAGGAGGGTAAACCGTTTAAGCTTGATTGCAGTCCTCCAAATGGATACCCAAAGCCCCATGTCTATTGGTTACTGCAGGTTTCTCCTTGGCTTCAATACAAATTAAATTAGCATTACAGCATTTTAGTCAAAACAGTTCCTAAAGATATATTACTTTTTAGAACTCCAGAGGAGCCTTACGTTCTATTGAATCAAACAGAATAACTTATGATCCAGAAGGGACACTGTGGTTCTCTAATGCAACTCAGAGCGATACTAGTGGCGAATTTTTCTACACATGTGCTGCTTACAGCAGACTCAGGTACACTGTGAAAGTATTTTGTAATTAGGCGAATAAAATTGGTTTTCAGCAGACATTGTCAATTACATTGAAATTGTAATTCGATTACAAACTACTTTTTCCGAAAGAAAGGATTTAAAAAGTACAATTTTTTTCCGAAAAAAGTATTTAAATTACAAAGTACTGTTTCTAAAAAAAGTAATTCAATCACAAAATACAAATACTTTGATTGCATTTTAATAACCTAACTTATTACTAAATTACGGATTCATGACTATTACATTGTGCAGGGTAGCTAAAATAGCGTGAGTAAAAGATATGTTGCGTTCACTTTGTAAAATGCAATGGACTGATATCTTTGTTTATAAAATCGTAATTGATAGGAGAAAAAGCAATAGTTACAATGTCAAAATTAATTTTCCTGAAAAAAGTAATTCAGCTACAAATTAATTTTCCTAAAAAAGTAATTCAATTACAAATTACTCTAATTGTAATTTAATGACGTAAATAATTAGTTAATAACAAGTAATTGACACTGTCTGGTTATAAGTACTTGATTTTTTATACTTTACTTTAGAAATGAGTACAAGCTTGGGAACCGAGTTCAACTTACCGTATTACCAGCTTCCAATTCTTCAACAGTGAACGCAGGGTCTCCGTTGCTTCAATATACATCGGACAGAAATGTTGTGGCTTTTCGTGAAGGAAGTGTCAAGTTATGGTGCATTTTTGGTGGAACGTAAGAATACAATGACATTTTTTATTTTCAATTCCTTCTAGTAGCTTCTCATGTTGCGCCATAAAATGATAATGCTGAAGGATGGCTAAAGATGGCAAATATTGAATAAAAATGTTTGATTTCCCAACTAAATTTTTTAGCTTTCAATGTGTCCTGGTTAAAGGTCGGCCTTGCTTGTTTTTTGTTGTGTTGAGTCTAGTGCGGTGAAACAAAAATTTGCCATCGCTGTCCGGCCGGAATCACATTTTTCGAACAATGTTACCCTACTATCTTTGTGTGGTTTCAAAAATCCTCATAATAATACATTATACATAGATTGTACAA
>JAANSP010001931.1:0-13940 GCA_036850745.1 Homidia socia | reverse complement strand
TACCACCGTTAGATTCCCCAGGTCAAGGGCTATCGGTTGGGGTGGGTTTCAAGTCAATCGGAGCTGTACCGTAAACCGTACCCCAACCAATATTTTCAAGCTGTTTATTTTCTTGTAGGATCAAGATTCTTTCTCTTACTTGGACTTTTTACTCAAAACTTGGGGATTAGCATTGTCAGAGGATACCCGCAACTTGCTTAAGCAGTCTCAGAACGCTAAAGATGGCTCGTTTTGGACCCATTTATTTAATTTTCTCTCAGGGAAAAAAGTTATTATGGCTCCGTCCGAAATGATCAGCTTACTTTCCGAGCAACCAGAGTCGGTTGTGGGTTATTTTTTTGTCGGTCTCATGATTCTGGAGTATATGAAGACGTTGAAAGAGGAAGACTTGAAAACATTTCATATTCTTAGAGAATCCTTACCACTGAAGTTGAAAGGCCTTGTGTCAACCTTGTATTCATTCTTCGTTAAAAGCAGCAGTGACTCCGATGATCGTAAATGTGGCCCAGCTTAAAGGTATTTACGGAAAGCCAGTGCCCCTGATTATGACTACAACTTTGCGAATCAAAAAATTTCGATACTTCTCAGCGACTTGATGATTACAGATGCAATCAACAATGAAGACACTAGTGCTACAAGTTCCATCAAGGTGGACCGTGTTCGTGTGTTAACATCCTTGATATTCATCGTTCCAGTATTTATTCAATCTCGTAGAGAAACGCTTTGGGAATCATTACTGCTTTTAAATGTGGAGAATGAAATTGGAACACAAACTTTCTGTCAGGTTCAAACTGAACGCCACGTTATCAACCTAAATCTTCACCTACAAATAACAAGCAAGTTTGGCAATCCCGTTCTGAATCCTGATAAAATTATCTCAGCATCTTTTCAGGACATGCAAGTGCTAAAGGAGTGTCTTTATACGAATTGTGACCGATTTACACTAAAAGGCAAGATAACGTTAGGACTGTTTCGTCTGGCTACACAAATTGGGGTTTCGGATTTGTGGAACTTTTTGTTTGGACAATATCGTTACAAATATTTGGTCGGAAAAAACAACAAACTTGATATTTTTCAAATTGTAATCATACTTCAACGAGAAAAGGAGATTGAAAAGATTAGGCCACAATTGTGCGTCTGGTTTCCTGATAACGAGATTTTGCAATGTCTGAATGGACTTACTACCTGCCAGGTTCAGTTCTTTCTTGACAAATGTGCAAATACTATTGAAGCCTTGGATGTGTACAGGATGATTATCCAGTGGTCATTTGTAGCTGCAAAGAAAAAATGCACTTTGGGACAAGAATTGGACGCCGAATATGATGCTGAGGTTCACAAGTTTTTTTCACAAGTTTCGTCTGTTTTGAATCTAAAGGAACTTGAACCATACTTGCCATGTTTATTGGAGCAGAGATTTGTGGATGCGTCTAAATTGTTCTATGCAATGTACGAAAAATAACTATTTTTATAACTATTTAATATTTAACCCATAAATTAAGCTATAAATATTAAATTAAAATTTGCATTTGAGTTTCATAATGTACCTCTAATGATCAATAAATGAACTTTTATACCACGATATGCACTTAAATAATTTAAACCGTTAACTCTTATTAGCATTATTCATCATACAGTAATAGTACACGTTCTTTTGAATAACTGCATGAAAACGAGCCCGATTCATTTATGAATTGAAATTACCATTATAAAAGAGTAAATAAATAAATCATCAATCTTTTTGATAGATGTTAAAATAAAATTTTTATAAACCTAAAAAGTCAATTCATTTGGTTTTCGATGGTCCCTTAAGTATAAATCTTTACACACTAGCGTTTAAGATCAATAAGATTTAAGTATAATACTAAGTTAAGCCTGAAGATANTGGTTTTCGATGGTCCCTTAAGTATAAATCTTTACACACTAGCGTTTAAGATCAATAAGATTTAAGTATAATACTAAGTTAAGCCTGAAGCTAGCGCTGTAAATTTGATATAAAATATTGATATTGGTGTGTGTTTATGTTGCAGTTCGAATGAGGCAGTGGATGATTCAAACTATGCGTTGATGAACGGAAAGCAGGAATCGAAAATTACAAGTTTTTTAAAAATTAAACCAAAGCAAACACTCCATCGTTATGTGTCAAAATCCGGGCCGTTTTCAAATAAACTTTTGACAAAAAATATAACAACAATTGAAAATGGAAGTAACAGAAATATATATACAAATGTACATCAAATAAGAAGGAAGCGACCGCGATTAATTGTAGACCCACGACACGGCTATTTTTCCCTTCATGAAAAAACAATCTATTTGGAGGATGAAAAGCCTGATGTAATCCGAAAAAAGTTGGGACTGAGCTCAAACAAATTTGAAACAAACGCAATATACAAACTCCGTGTTGAGCCCTTGAAGAAGATTCATGATCCACTTTTGTTTAACAATGATGGTAAAAGAAGTGTAAATGAATCAACACTTTTTACAGACGTAATAAAGCTTGGAAAAGAAGCAAAAGAAAAAACGCAGCTTAACATGGAACTTCAGGCAGCACAGAAATGCGGTTATTCGTATATATCAACAAGTGAGTGTTGATTTTACTACGGATTAAAACTTGTAACACATTTTTTGGTGAACAAAAATATTTTTCTTTTTACATATAGATCTTATTGATGCAAATTTAGCGGAAGCACAGTGTCGATTCAACGTAAAGCATAAGCCAGTCAAATGCCGTTGTAGAGCTAAAAATCAAAAGGTTACATGTGACGCGGATTGTCCCAATTTTGCCGAGCCACATCGTCAGAAATTTATCTGTAGGTGCAAACAAAAAGTCAAATGTTTCGATGAGTCATGTGCAAATTTTAAAAGAGGAATTGCATGTTACTCTTCATGTGGGCACACCTGTCAAAATAATCCGTAAGTAAACACAATTAATCAAAGGTATATTAAATATCGAGAAATGGTGGATATATTTCATGGTTTTTTTATTCTGTAGTTGGAGAAACGGATTTATTGGGGGATGTGGAACGTACTTTGAGCGAGGACTCAAAACTAAATGGGGAATATACGCTAATAGAAACATTCCCAAAGGAAGCTGGATCGGAGAATTCACTGGAGTTGTATCGGAATCGAAGGAGCCCTTCAATAGCCAGGAACAAGAGTATGCATATGAAATCGTAGGAACAGGTCAAAAACTTACTTCTGTTGCATTTGGGAACATGACCCGCCTAATATCACATTCAATTGACCATTCAAACTGCAAAGATTACCAGTGGACTCACAACGGTCAATCCAAAATCGTAATTCGAACAACAGCCGAAATCAACTACAGTGAAGAGTTGGTCCTTTATCACAATTGTGCATCTCAAACAGAACATAATAAGGTAAATAATTGGTTTTCATTCCTGAACTGAATTGTAGCAAAACATCTGCTTCATACATAACACTCATTTGTATTTGCAGAGTTGTTACTGCAATCGTAACGCTAGTAGACCACATACTGTTTCTAAAGACGATAACGCAAAGGCAGCAGACTCGGCTAACAAGCTTCTTGCCGCTACAAGGATTGCTCATCCGTTGGTCAGAAATCGCGTCATTGAAGATGTTTGTAAACCGGCTGCCAACATAGAAAAAGGATACAATGTTGAACTTGTTTACAGTACGGAAAAACGTACAAAAGAAATAAAATTTATATCAAAATTTTAAATGTCAAATGTTATTTTTAATGTTGTTGTGATCAATTTCAGATCAAGAGCCTAAACTTTTTTCAAACTTTACGGTGCCAGAAAAGAGTTTACAGCAGACGAAAAACTTACTTGCTACCATAAAAGCTCAAAAAAGACCAAATGGATACACTGAAAACCATGTACACGGTCGACAAGATCCCGTTTACATCCCTATGCTTGAGAATGGTAGCCTTGTACCAAAACGTGGAATTGTCATGAAGTGTTTGCGTTATGAAAATGAATATTACTACTCCATTTTCGTCAAAGAAAGATTAATTCATGAATTGCACATTCCATGGATGTGTGTGTTCAAGTACAAAGTTGACTTTTACGATGCTTTAAACAAATGGTACACAGAAAGTGAAGTAGCTTGTCTAAAGCACTACTTGTCTACTATCGACATAAATATGCTGCCAGAAGTTAATATTTTGGCAAATTATGCAATAGAAAGAGGACTGCGAAAGGAAGTACACAGGCGAGATATGACGAAACACAAAAATCCTAGAACCCAGTACTCTCTACCATCATTTAGCAAATTTAATGAACCTGATGACATGGAATTTAAACGTAGCATAGTAAAGAACGGAAAAGAAATATATAGTGAAAACTCGAGCCAAAAGGATGAAAACGAGGATGAAACTGATGATGAGGTGGATATGCAATCGGAAGATTATGAGCAAAACAGTATTTTGTATCTACCAATTCCTACTCCTTTTAAACGAGGTAGATGTGCCTATACATCATCTGAGGACAACCTTACACCTACGGATTAAAATTGTAAATTTTTAAGTGTAAATATTTACGTTATGTCAAAAGTAATTGTAAGAATATAAAAGTATGGAAAAACTAATAAACTATTGAGAAAGCATAAAATCAGTAAATATAATTAAAATAAAGAACTATGCATCTTTACACGGTTTTCTGTTATTTTCTTATTTTATAACCATTCGACATAGTTACCATTAGACTTTGAAACATTTTGTGCAGACTTTGTTACCCTACAAACTTTGTTACCCTTCCAATCTTGGTACGATCAGACCTTGCTACCAAACAAAATTTGATGCACAAAGGTTTGATGCTATCAAGTGAGCATATTTCTTAAAAATTATTACAAATATTGGTGGTGAAAGTATAATGATAAGATTTGTATGACTCTCTATGTACTATTGTAAGCGCAAAATATTCAAATAAAATATTTTTAAAATAATTTACCCAACTTAAAGAATCGATTTGCTTTAAATTTTCTCAACATTAGATTAACTTAAGATTTGGGATGAGATTGTTTAAAAATGATAATCAAAGGTTCCAAAAACGAAATCAAAAAAGTCAAATTTTTTCATACAAAGTTAGTATTAAATTACATTGGCAAAGGTCACACATTTTGGAAATAGAGGAGCTATGGTGGAAGTCGCATTTTTAACATTCACTAGCTTACTCACTAAATAAATTCACTTTTATGATCAACTTAATCCATAGTTTTTTTTAAACTGGAAACGAAAAGTCTAATTCGATTAATAGCATAGTTGATTTTATTGATACTCGAAAAGTTCTCAAGAAACAGATTTTAACACTTAAACCTCATCTTTTAATAATAGTATATAACCACGGAATTTTCACAACAAATGTTTTACATATTCATATAGTTTACGTCTCCTCGGATGCGCATTGCCAAAGACATATCCTTAGCCGTGATAGTCACGCGACGAGCATGGACAGCAGCCAAATTGGTAAGAGAGAACATTTCGACCATGTAATACTCAGCAGCTTCCTGTATGAATAAAATTATTTTTACTTGAATAATTATTCATCTTTGGCTAACGAAATTAAAGTAAATGCATTAAATTAGATCAGAGGTTTTATTGGTACCTGTAAGGCTCCAAGAGCTGCGGCCTGAAAACGCATATCCGGATTCATTTGCTGCGTAATCTCACGAACAATGCGTTGAAACTTCAGCTTGGGAATTAAAAGTTCCGTAGATCGCTGGAAACGTCGGATTTCTCGCAAGGTCACAGTACCTGGTCTAAAACACAGTAAACATTTAAACGGATGAAGTAACCATAGCTAGTGAACAAAGGAAACATGAGCAGCTTACAAGGTAACTTTGCTTGTCAAAACTAGGCCAAGATCAACAAAAAGACCATTGAATCAGCAATACATTGTAACAAGGGTAACATACAATAATCCAATTTCCTTGTAATGTCTACATAACCGTGCAGAATGAGATTTTAGTAGTGCCACTATAACTCACCTGTATCGCTTGGGTCGTGTTATTTGAGGTTGAACAACTTGAATAGGGACGTTATCCAAAGTTTTGGGGACCGACACCGCCTGATCATGGTTTGTGTGGTTCCTAGAGGCCCCAGAGGCTACATCCATTTTGCCACTTCTATTTTCCTCTTTTTTCTTACTAGTGAATCTCCCAGCCCAAATGACTAATCGGATGGTAGTTTTTCAGAAGCTGCACAATAAATAATCAATATTTATTTTAAACTTGAACACAACCGCAAACAAACTAGTCAATGCAGCACAAACTAAAAACTAGCATTAATATCATATTTACTTGACTTGATGCTTACTAATCAAATGACCAAATCAACTCATTACTTACTTGTTACTTAAGTACTCCTATTAATGAAGCTTAAAACACTGAACAGAATACCGATAAGATCCTAACTGTATTAGTAATTTTTCCTAATAACGAGTGCAATGAGATTAAAGGAAAAGGGTTCCGACAGGAATGTAGAAGAAGAATGAGAATCAACACTACACAGAAAAGTGCCAAATGAGGACACAAAGAGTTTTTGTTCATATCATAAGCTGTAGACTATTGTTTGCCGCTATCAATAACTTGACTCGACGAGATCGCTTCTTATTCTTAAAGACTTCTCGACAACGCACATGTTTTTGTTGTAAACGTACATGCCAAATACTACACTTTGCTTACATCTACTTGTTACGTGGAGGTTTTTCATCACTACTCATGTATGACTCGGCTCAAAAAATACACCCGCTGTAGTAGTCGCGTCTGACTTGATGCAGTTGCATTCATTTCTTTTGTTAAGAAAGTTTTAATCTTTATCAGAAACTGTTACAAATCCTGAGCTTCGAATTGTTGAACAGTGACAAAAATTCTTTTTCTATTACAAGTTGTTAAAGTAGGTAAATTTGAACCCTTTTAAGGTTACTAGAGGACCATGGCCAGAGATCAACAAAATTTAAATACATCCGGATTAAATGTGTTTCCCATAGAGGTGCGTTTAGTCTTAGTTAAATTACAATAAAGGTGTTTGTTACATTTAGTGTAATCAAAACCAAGACGAATTTTATCAGTTTGTGTAGTCAAAGCGATGTGTTTATTGGTTTGAAAGTAACTGCTTTTATTTTATTTTGAAGGTTTGGGAGCTTATAATTAATCAGATTGATGACAGCAAGACAGTTTGGAATATGATCAAAGCAATCCCTGAGCTTCAAGAATTAATTAGCACCGAGAAACCATACTGGCTGTTCGACCAGGTAGCTTGAATATTTTAAAATCAACAGTTTTGGATGCATTAAATAAATTTTGATCAAAATTCATTATTGCATCAAGCGACTGTTTAAAGCAGTCTAGAACGTTAGTTCCAAAATATCATGATCCTAGGCGATTTGATTATAAAGTAATGAAGTGTGGACATTTGGTAAAACAAATGCTTCGGGGTTCAGTCTATTCCCTTTTGTGTATTAATTGACTTTGATCCATTCCAATGTCCATTTTATTCTGGTCATTTACTACAAAGTATTTTCGTTAGATAAGACGCAAAACATTTCGGGATTTTTCTGCATTTTCATATGAAGGTTGACCATATTTAACAGTGCTTATCACTAATTCGGTAGGTAAATTCTCTTATATCAATCTAACCTATTGTAACTGCTAGGTTCGGTTAGGTTTATAAATCGTTTCTTGTAACGTTTAGGTTGGGTAATACAATCGAACAAATGAAATAAATGCAACGCATCAGTTCAATTCAAATGGTGGAAAACCTCGAAACGTATTCGTCGTAGAGAACAAAATTACTATGTAGTAAATGATCGAGATAAATTTCTGAGTCTATTGATACTAAGATACACTAGAGTTATGACAAATTTTATACCACCTCTCTTAATTTTTGGTTTTCAAATCCTAACCCATCATAACCATTACTGCTCGAACCTGATATTTCAGATACTTAGGCGATCAATAAAAAGTTCCTCCTTAAACTTAATTTGTTCAAAGCCAATAATTGACTGTATATTGCTTCTAGGTCCTTCCGCTTATTGTCAAGTATGAACCAGAAGAGATTCTAAAGTCAAGCCGTCAGGCCTGTAAACGGTGGTATAATGTGGTCGAGACTTTTATTATAAACCACCCGTCTAGGCGCTGTTATAAGCATAATGAAGTCACCCGTCGCACAAGCCCGTTCAACGAATTCGTTTACGAGGACCTGAGCTTGGATATCATTGGATCATATCTTTTGATGTCAGCAAATGAGATTCAAAAATTCACAAACGAAATCGAATGCGAAACTCTGAATCCATTCGCCTCCCGGATTATTCGATTTTTTAGCCTGGAGGGAGAATTTGAGACGGTTAACCTGTTTCTAGACGAGTCATTAAAAGTTTTTGAAAAATATGGAAAGAAGATCAAAAATGCTTCTATAAGTTTGCCGTTTTTCAATCCAGAAGATGTTAATCAAGAGAAAAACTTGCTTATCCTCCAGAAAGTCATGGCTTGCTTTTCTTTGGTCCATGAAAGTTTCTACATCCACTTAAATGTGGACATGGATTTGGATTATTGTTCAGAATCCGATTTGTCTGCACTACCCACCCTTGGACTCATTGAAATGATTAGATTTGGTGATCAGGTTTCACCTTATATTCAACAAATCGTTTTGGAACGTTGCAGATGCTACCAAAAACTGTCCACGCCAACCATCTTCCAATCCCGTGGAGAAGTCGCTGTCACAACTCTTGTTGAACTAGAGTTTCGTGGTGATGAAGAAGACCTCGTTAAATGCGGAGTATTCGCTCAACTGAAGAAGCTAACAATCAGAAGCAACGACGAAATTGGAATATTGAATATTGTTAATGTACTCCAAACCTTGAGCTTGGAGGAATTAGATTTGGGAGAAACTTCAGTATGTCGGTCCAATGAGCCGTTACCTCAAATTAGCTTCCCGACCATAAAATTTCTACGGCTAACCGATTACTCAAAGGAATCATTAGACTGGCTAAGGATGTTTACATCATTACAAGAATTAGAAATTGGATGGTTCTGTATGGATTCAGCTCAGTTTGGACCGTCTTCATCAGCAAACGGCTCTTTATTATTGACAGAAGAATTGCGCTCATACGTCTATAGAGATTTTCCACCCAGAAATGCAAACATTTGGAAATCACTACCGTCGTTAGAAGCGTTAAGTGTTGTAAAATACGGTTTTATATGCTTCAAAGCTCGATTTGCTAAAGCATATGGAAACAAACCCTTTTATGATTTCTTGGATGAATGGATTTAAACGTTGAGGTAGGAATACGTTGAGGTAGGAATACGATGCTTGGTTCAATTTCCTGACTTTGTTAAAGAATTTAATAAAATAAACATTCCAAAACTCTAAGGTTGTCTCTACTCAATTTTCGATGCATATTCAAATCAAAAATTGGGAAATGTTTTGTACAGTCATTGATTAAAAACGAAATAAAACTATACAAAAACTAGCACACTTTTATGACGCAATGCTCAATGTACTGAAACAATGATAAGTTGTAATTATTGAATTGTTGAAATGAAACTTGAAACTGATACATTGAATTCGGCATAGCTTTGGAAATCCACAAATCTCTCATTTTTCACAAAAATTACCACAATTCTCATCAACAACGCTTTGTGTAGGTACAACTAATCGCCAGCACATGTTTTGCATACTCAGATTAACAGGAACAACAAAATTACTTGAAATCTTATTTACTTTTATTTCCATTTTTAGCTGGTTGCTTAACGTTTTCCTCTGATTACCGAATTAGAATCAAATAGTAGCAGCTTCAGCATGACTAACTTAGATTTTTAACTGAAAAATTTAGTTTGACAAGACAAATGACTTTACTTTTTCTCCTTTACCGAAATATTACATAATTGAACATATTAGGTGGATTGATTATATTTTCAGGATTTTTAATGTACTAATAAGGAAGCTTTGAGAAGTGTCATACATTAACAGCATTAGGCGAGTTTACAACTTTCTATACCGAAAACAAATCGAGGAAATGAAAAGAATTTTAGATTGGACATATGAATTTTCGCGATCTGAAAAATGGGCAGGTAGATTGAACTCCACTTAAGTTACTCAACATTTTGAAGAGACAAGATTACCAAACACTTATTAATGATCTTGTATTAAAAATGTCGTTGAAAACATTATGGCTCATATAAAAGCTTGGCGGGACTCGACGAAAACGCTTAAGTAGATTTTAACATATGTGTAAAGAGTACTGCAGATGGCATTGAAGACAATATTGTCAGCATTAAGAAAGTTGGGTGGAATAAATCCTGGAATCCTAAATTATTACGATGACAACAATAAAGCATGTTCCCATTGACGTAACAACTACCTCACAAGTGTCCACTAACCTCAGTAGTGTCAGGTTCCAGTCCAAATCCAACCTACTCCGGCACTTTGGCGATGCGACCCCGACTTTCTAAGACTGTGGGATCCACAGATTGCGCCTAAAGATGCAACTAAAGAGATGGTTGAAGACGTTTGAAGAGTACAGGGAGTCTGCCTTATTTCGAGTAATGGTGAGGGGCAGTTTTGCATATCAGGTGGAGATTATTACGGTTTTTGGATAGAGTCGGCCCCCTGAAAATGTACAAAAATGCATTGCTCTAATGAAAACGTACTTTTTGATTTCAAAGATAACAGCCAAGCATTTTAGTACTGAGCTAAGTGAAACAGCCTACTTTCTTTCGACATTGTCGGTTCGCTTGTGAAGTAGTACATCCGGAATGACGGTGGCAAACTTTTACAAATTACAGAGACGACCACTCACTTTTTGAGAACCATCATTCAACCATTGCTCCTGTTTTCATCAGTCCGCAGAATGAAAAAGTTTTTTGCTATACCTTACAAAGCACAAGAACAAAGGCTCTCTTCTAAAAAACTGGTAAAACCGTAGATATTTATAAAACATTTGAAAAAATGGAGGGCGGCGTTGATTCTGGAAAACCATGCACCGGGTGATTTCAGAAAGGTTAAAAAAGCTGGTGTAAAGTTTAGCATCTTGTCAGATTCTACTCTATTCTTGTTATTGAAATGTCGAAAACAAGACCACTTTTACTTTACTCAGAGGTTTAAATACGCTACTACAATAGCTGGCAACAAACAAAACAAGCCGGAATTAACTGTCCGTATCGTTATGCAGAAAGTAATACAACATCAGAGTTTTACTGCGGCAAGCCTTGGCCCGAAGCAAGACAGATAATCCTCTGAACCGAAACAGGATTCACAAGCATGGGATCTGTACATTCGACTAGGCGATTGATCACGACTGACTTTAGAAATGCTACCAGTAGCTAAAGGTCGCAAAAAATCTCGAGGTTCAAAGAAAGTAAATGGAAAAACCTGCTCAAAACCGTCAACAAGGAATACAATGAAAGCGGGTTTGAAAGACCAAAAAGAGTAAGAACGACAGCAATGGTGATGATGACTTAGCGTCCAAAGCTGGTTCCGCAACCTCGCATGTAGTCAATCCAGTAGCTGCGGTAAAATTACAGTTTCACCTGTAAGGAAGACGACGATGAAGCCGGAAGCATTTTCCTGTACCTGCTTCTGCGCGGCGAAGAAGCCGGTCCTCCTCATCATCTGATAAGAATATTATAACACATCGTATAAGTTGTGTATGGAAATTACAATTCCACTTCCACCTATTCAGAAATGTTTGCATATCTCGATACTGATAACAAAGGAAACAAACAACCATCAGCGGACTTTGCACTGCTTGCATGTCAAACCATGTGCCAAAGACTTTTACTGCTTTTTAATCTGAGTAGTGATTGTTTGAATGGTTACCTTTTGAAAATTAGGTGTTTGGAAATTATAAAATTATAATTTCTACTTAAATTTATCACTGAAATGTAGACCGTAATCTCATTAAATGAGATTTAACGTAAAAACCGGTTAAGCATATGCTCATATTGCTCTATTTAGGCCGCATTTGGTTAACTATTTTTGGCTCACAAACGAGTGGTTCAACCTAAATAACAATTTTTGGAAAGATCCAAACCAAGAAGATATTTAGTAGATTTAATTTGAAAGCTTGGTATCTCAGCAATTACTATAACGTGTGCAATGCATTATTGAAGGGGGAAGCTGTTTGAACACATTTTTATGTGCTATGGTTTCACTTAATTAACTCAGTTGATTGCATGTCTAGCTCACTCCAAACAGTTGTGATCTAGATCAAAAATATAATAGAACGATAAGACACCTTTATATATATAAATATATAATAAATGTGATGTTCAGCATGTCCTGCTAAAGGATGAATAACAATATCAATACATCGCAAATATCTAAAGCAATTAGCTTTTTGATTTTCAAAATCTCTAGTTACAAAGCCAGGATTGTTCAGCATATAAAACTCTCCCTTATACGATGTTTAAATAAGGTTTAAAGAGCTTACTGACATGCGATCTATAATATTGACATACTTTCGTATGTTCTACGACTAGTTCATGTCCATAAGAAGATTGATGAGTGTATTTAAATTACTTCCTAAATGTAGCACAACCATGGTTTCGTGACTAAAAACTTTGATGACCCAATCCTCCATATATTAACGATGTATCGGCATAAGTTTTTTACTGTTTTAAAAAGACATTATTATACTTTATTCTACTGAAAATTCGGATGTTGCCGGCTGTACATATATATCATTCAGTGACATATTGACTTCTCTGAATTGTTTAATGGAGAATAATATAAGTGATTTAGGGTCATGCGCAAGTATTGTTACACGCAATTCTGCATCAGAAATGCGTAGAATATATTTTGGTAATTGCTTAGTGACCAATCCACTGCAACATTACTTTAACGGTTTAAAATAATAAGACGCAAGTTGGCTTTGATTTTTCCAAAAGCATTAATATGACTGTTTAGCGTTTCATGAGTAACCTGACTGTACTTCAGTGTAAAATCAAAGTGGAATTACAATTTCCAACAACTTAATGTCAAGAGGGTAACATTCAAACCGTCACAACTCAGGTTACAATGTAGTAATGTCTTGATATTTAGGTAACAGTTTTGCATATATTAGCGATGCGAAATCTGCTGACGGTTGTTTTCCATATCGAGATATACATACATTTCTTAATAGATGGAAGTGAAATTATAATTTCCGTGCACATCTTAAATTGCATATATTATCAAACGTCAAATTCAACGTGGTCAATTCAAAATGTAGTGTAATGGCAAAATGATTCTATAAGAGTAACTAATATTTATTCATACCAATAATTGTAGTTACCAATAATGAATTAAACTCAAGCAATCGAATATTGGACATTTATGATTTATATTTAAATGCATCATTAACTGATACAAAATATTTAATTGCCAAAAATAAGTTGCAGTATATCGAGGACAAGAAACAATTTTTATTTTCGTGTAGCAAACAAAAAAGAATGCCAACTATAAATTAACGTTTTCTATTTTACTAATTGTGAAATGTCAAAAGTTAAACATCGCAATCACATGTACAAAATTGCACAAAATGATGTCAGTTATAACTTTACTGAGTAGACAATTTTTTAAACAGAATTTTAGTCAATGGATGAACTTTTGTATGACTCTACACGCATAAAGTAAAAATTTGTAAAAGCTTTGTATAACAATGAACACAGTACAATACTTTATTATATGAAGCTGTAGTTAAAAATCTTGCTATGCAGATTTTCGACTTTTTTCATAAATTTACGTGCAAGTACTTTATGATAGTAGTGCAAGCAGAAGCAACGAAGTTTGCATATTCTAATGACTAATGATAAATTCTTTGTGATATATGGTAATTTATTGTCACTTACGCGTTACTTTTTTATTACTATTGCACTGTTTCCTACCAGAATGCCAAGTGATGACATAAACGCTGTGCACACGCTAGCGTATACCTTCGGCATGTGCATTCTGGTAAAACAATAAAACTTTGTGCACACGC
>JAANSP010001930.1:0-13949 GCA_036850745.1 Homidia socia | reverse complement strand
TCCTACGTTCCATTTTGCTCTGCTTATTGCTTATAATCCTACCATTTTATTGCAATCTTTAAGTCCATGTACTTGAGAAACGTCAGTCATCTGACAAGTATGCACTTCATATCATCGTCATCATCATCATGACTCCACAACCACCACCATCGTCATCATACGCCCAAACAACAACGTCAGCATTCAAGGCTTCAAGAATGTTTCTGTACATTTTTTGTATTTAAAAACGTGTAGCTTAAAAGCAGAAACTGAAGAGGTCCTTTCTTCCCTTTTCTATATTAAGTGATGCTATTGGTATTACTCCTGTCATACATTTTATTTTGTTGCTGAAGGCTCCCATTCGGATTATTACCCCGACCAGATTTTCATTTATATTCTGTAAATGTACAGCATTTTTTTGTTTGGGAGTAGAGTATATGGATGCACCACGCACAGCCTAAAGGAGCAACTCTACGACGACAACGATGACGGCAGTATACAGCAGCCGACTTTTTGTTTTGCATTTTTATTCGAAGGGTAAAAAAGTGTCAGCGACTGCTCTAGCTAACATCCGGGTATTTACCTACCCACTTTTTGCTTTTACCCAGAAAAAAAGTTTTTATTTTTCAAACAAGAAGCAAAGGGAGGATGCATGCATGTAACTAGTGTTTATTAACATTTGGAGAGAAAGAGAGAAACAAAAAAGTTTTTTTATTGCATTGATTTTTACTTGATTCAGGAGCAGGGCACATGTGTGTTTACTTGATGCAAATAATATGCAAGAACGGTGGCGAAGGAGTCTTTCTGTCATCATGCAATGCATTCCTCTTCATCAATGCTGCCAAGTATACTTTACATGTTGCGAAGGAGTCTTGTTCTGTCATCATGCAATGCATTCCTCTTCATCAATGCTGCCAAGTATACTTTACATGTGACACCAATAATAAGTATTCAGCAGCTCTATACCAGCAGCACAGAGTTTTGCTTGCCTACCGACTTTACTCTTTTTTTTACTGATCTCGAACAAAACGCACAGTAGACAACAATATAGAGCATAGCCCTCTTTTTTATTATTTTGACTGAGAGTGAACTGAATGGAAATGATGATGAATGAATGGATGGAAAAAGTGTAAGTGTGGAAAATGAAGGGCACAATCAAATCGTGGCAGAAGATTACAATAAAGCGCGCACAACACACTGAGGGAAAAAGAGGTACACGCATAAGTGGTGCTTATAGTGAAAGAATGGAACATGTATAGGCAGATATATTTTTTCTATTTTGAGATTTTATACAATGCGCAAAGTTGTAACAGAACATATACATATTTGAAAGGAGAAAGAGGATGGATTTTCGCATTTTATTTGCAGATCAGCTTAGCCTTCTGCTCGACTGAACTTTAACAACTTTTTCGTCTCCGTTCTCCAACTTCTCTCGTGTAACTCTTTATCATTCATTATTCACAGCAGCAGTAGCAGCATCAACCAAAGCTCAGAACTAAAAAGTCTCGGCAGCAGATTTCAATCGAATAAAATTATACAAGGAAATTGTACCAGGAAATGAAATAGTTTGAAAGAAAAAAATGGTATACTTTTCTCATTTTTCATCATGTTTTATGAATGCCAGCTCTAAAAATATTTTGGTCTCTGTTTAAAAAAATGAATATTCAGAATTCCCAAGCTTGAACTTTATAGTTTCTTTTCAAAATTAAAAAAATATTGAATTATAACTTGATGATGTAAAGAAATTTTGCATTCAATTTTAGTAACTTGAAAATTTGGACTCTGTATCAGTTCAACCCAGCTCACGTTCACGTGTTCCCTGCTATATCAATTCTTTATCTTTGACATTTTCACAAGTTGAATATTTCAACAAAAAGCAGACGGATTTCTATTTCTTTTCACTTCATTCAACTCCCCCTTGTTATTCGCCCTTCCCTTCAAATTAGCACCGATTTATTCATCACAAATCATCGTCTCTTTGAAAATTTGGACTCTGTATCAGTTCAACCCAGCTCACGTTCACGTGTTCCCTGTTATATCAATTCTTTATCTTTGACATTTTCACAAGTTAAATATTTCAACAAAAAGCAGACGGATTTCTATTTCTTTTCACTTCATTCAACTCCCCCTTGTTATTCGCCCTTCCCTTCAAATTAGCACCGATTTATTCATCACAAATCATCGTCTCTCTCCTTTCCAAAAACTTCCCCTCCAACCAACTCTGCAACGCCACAACACAACAACTTACATATTATCTTTCCTCCTTCCCTCAATACAAACTTGCCTCTTTTTATCAAACTTTTCTCCTTCGTTTTATTGCTATTTTCGGATGATGCTGCTGCTACTTGCTGTTGTTGTTGCTGCTGAGCTGAGGTTTTTTTTCTTCCTCTGTGTGTTTTGCTGGTTGTTATATTATTATTGCTTTTGAGCATGAACACAATACAACACGGAATATTTCACCATCCATTTTCTCCTTTCTTTCACGCTACATATAAAACCTACCCCACTTCCCTATAAACATTTCTCAAATATAAAGACATGTATCCAAAACCATCTACATATGAAAAACACACTTTGTTCATTTCCTAAGGCAGTTTCCAGATTGCATCGATAATAAATAAAATATTGAGCATGTTACCAGTTTCCATTTTGTTCTCTGACGTATATGAAAAGGGGATGGTGATTTGAAAAACATACTTTGTTCATTTCCTAAGGCAGTTTCCAGATTGCATCGATAATAAATAAAATATTGAGCATGTTACCAGTTTCCATTTTGTTCTCTGACGTATGTATAAGAAAAGGGGATGGTGATGATATAGAGCGGCAGTTAATGCTGCTGGTATATTTTGCTGCATAGTGATCCGAATCAAACTACAAAACGCTTTATGTAAATTCACATATTGCTTCAATAGTCAAAGCATTTTGTCTCTTTTTCCCTTTATCTCTCTCTCTCTGCTCATTCATGAAAGTATACAAGGATAAGCGTTTTATAAAATTTTCATCCTCATCATCAATGTAATATCCCCTATTCATTCAAACAGTCCATTCATAGTATTGATAAAAAAGCAAAAGAATTTTTTTTCTCTTTTTTTCTGACGTGTGCGTTGTGGATGATAAAACAGCAGGCGGGTGATATTTTGATCCGATATTGTTAACAAAAAAACAGGAAGAAGTCCTGCAAAGTATTATTTCTACTTTGTATATGAATTGCATGATTTGGGCTTTTCATTATTGTACTGTATAAAAAACCACCTCTGATGATGGTTCGTTCGTCGTCGGTAACCCTTTTTACACCCTTCTTTACCCAGTCGTTATGTATTATTGACGGATGAATCAATGTGGTATACTGTAAAAAACATTTTAATGCTACGTGGTTAGCATGATGATGGTGATGATGATCGTTTGGTACGAAACGAATTTGAATGGTGTCCTTTATTATTAATAATTATTTAACCCTTTTTACACCCTTTTTTATCCAGTCGTTATGTATTATTGACGGGTGAATCAATGTGGTATACTGTAAAAAACATTTTAATGTTACGTGGTTAGCATGATGATGGTGATGATGATGATCGTTTGGTACGAAACGCATTTGAATGGTGTCCTTTATTATTAATAATTATTATTTAATTGACCCTTGAAAAGGTAAAAACCACGCAAATAAATGTATTTTCTCTCACAGGTATGCTCATGCAGACTGCGGGCTCCTTGTACACTTTTTCAGAGAGAAAATGTAAATAATTAAATTAATGGCTTATAATGATGATGAATATTAATGGTGAGTGTTGGCGTTTTCAGAGTGGAAGAGAAGGAGAAAACAGGACTTGGTTGTAAAAAAAAGTTTCTATCTTTACAACCAAACACACGGCAATTACCATTTTGCCAGTGTATATGCTTGCTTATGTACATATAATATTATTATGCATGCACATGCATGTCACAGGAAACTGATAAGTGATGGGTGGTATTATTGATGATTCAGCGAACTCCAATTTTAATATATTATTTATCACTTTGCTGTTGTGGTCGGGTTATCTGCTCTTCTCTCTTGTAACCATTTAATGACCAGCTATAGTGATAAATATTGTATTTATTATGATCTCATACTGTACAAGTTTATCATTTTACTGTACGAACCAAACTACGAAAGTGCCATTATTATAATATCAGTTAAATGCCACCAGGATCGAAAAGTTTCGTGTGCGTCCAAAGAGTTTTCTCTCCTTTTGCCCAATTTTTACTGTACGAACCAAACTACGAAAGTGAGTGCCATTATTATAATATCAGTTAAATGCCACCAGGATCGAAAAGTTTCGTGTGCGTCCAAAGAGTTTTCTCTCCTTTTGCCCAAGCCGTATGCGTTATTATCGACTTTGTTTTCGAGATAAATCGTCAGGTCATTCTATCCTACGAATGAATGATAATAATAATTCTGCTGATATGGGAGCGCATCAATACTTATCATTATTACACACAGCCTATTGCATACTAATAACAATAAAAAAATGATGCGTAGCAGCAGCAGCAGTGGAGAGCGTAAATACATAGAATGACGATAATGAGAAGCTACAAGAGTAAAGCGATAATTATCACATTTTCAGTTTATAAGTGATGACGACTGATGACAATGTTAGGTGTATTGCATGTTGCATATACGTGAGAAATGCTAGAGTGAAATTAAATTTTAAAATGTGCCAGTTTCAGGGTATATTCTGAATTCGTACAGCAGGTCAAAACTGAATTAAAAAATTAAAAAGCGTACTACTATACACGATTAGCTAGTGAAGTAACCTATGTATTAAAGGAGCATTTTAATGCAATAAAAAACTTAAGCGTAACTCAATTGTGTACAACTCACCTGAATGGCCATTGTAATTAGCGAGATGTAGGAATATGGCGGCTTGGCATGCGTATAACTTCTTCGATAGCTTTTGGCGGCTGCCGCTGCAGCAGCCGCAGCAGCTGCTGAGCTTGCACTGCTAATTCCATTAGAAATCACAGAAGATTCCCGGAAACCGGACGAGTTGCTTCTCTGCAAGCCTGGACTGTGACCGCTTCCATTGTTCAAGCTGAGATTGTCACAGGAGCCAGTAGACGTCATTCCGTTGACGCCATTGTAAATACCTCCTGAATTCTGACTTGCCCCACCACCGCCTCCTCCCCCACCATTCATGCATTGGCCACTTCCTCCTGTTGAGCCTGGAGATCCAATGCCACCACCACCATAAGAGTTCATTGTTGTGAGGTGACATGCATGCGCTAGGTGAACCAAATTGGCCGCAGCTTGCATTAACATAGGAGCCATTCATCAGATAGGATGGCGATGGGGACAAGGAAGTCTGACCCTGGAGCCCATTGCTCCCACAATCACTTGGATAAATTTTTTGGGGCAACATGATAAACTGTGTTTTCGGATAATTTCTATTTTTCTATTTAAAAGATTATTATTATTATTATTTTGTAGAAAATCGTTAAAATCAATGTTTTAAATTCAACATGATTTTAATAACAATAAAGTTTACAATAATTATTACTAAACTTTCACTTTTTCCCACAAAGTTTTTTTCAATATTGTTGCTGTAAACTAATAAATATTTTAACCGTCTGTTATGGTACAATATTATTTTTCACTTTAAAACAATTTAATTGTTTATTGTTGTTTCAACCTGGGCTTCAACAAACTAACTGAATGAGATTTTTGTCATTTGTCTCGTAATATTAGGGAAAATCATTTCACACTAAACAACAACAACGTTTCGTCAACAATAATAATTATTCACTTGACCACTTTTTCTGCTATATTAAACCGAAACAAATAAACAGTTTTCAACAGCTCGTTTCCGCATTATTTGGGAATGATAACCTTTGCTGACCTTTTCAATTCCCACAACTACTATTGTCCACGCAGAACTATTCGCTTGGTCACATTCTACTAATTAACACAACGGCCGTATATTTATGTACATATAAAAATATGTAAACGTTTATTTTGCGGAAACTGATCTGGACGCTTTCAAATCAAATATGTAACTTGCCAAAAAAATTACTACTGCTCTTCTAAATCCCTCGCGTCCTTATCATAAACATATTTTTCTGTTATCTGTGTGTGTATGTCCGTCGTCGACGATTTCATCAGCGCAAATCAAAATGCTTCAGGAAGGGATTATTGATTATATCAATATTATAGTTTTGATCTAACTTGATATTATTCCCATCTATTTTTTCATTGTAATCTTCTTTCTCTCTAGGCTTTGTGTACTTTTTCTCTTTTATCTCGCTTGTTTTGTTGTGCAAACTGGTTATTGAACTTTTTTTCGCTGAGGATGATGATACGATGTCTTCTGGTTGAATTACCTTACTGGCTGGAGAGAGCGAGGTTTATTTGCACAAATTGAAATATTAAATACATAAACGCCTTGTCAAATCAGAGCATGGGCATTTCAGTTTACTACTACGCAGTTTTTCAAACGCGATATACCAGATTTTTCACTAAATACACAAAAAATATTCGCTTCATCGGATTCCACTTAATATACTGATGGTTGGCTGATGATGAGCAACGTAAAAATAAATGTGATGATAGTCAAGTGACAATTTTGTAAATGAGAACACGGAAGAGAAATTTTGGTGTTGTAAGGGGGCTGTTTCAGTGCTGACTACTGCTTGTCATAAAATGTACAGCCTCATCAGTTTACTTGGAAATGACGAGATATCATCATCAACGTGTTGGTTTATTGGACTGACTGGACGTGACTAAAGTGAAGTGGTCACCACAATAATAATATTATCAAGCACACATACAATATAGTTAATAGTCCAGTCCGGTGGTGATGATAAAGAATTCTTTATGATGATGATGACGAGGACGACGACGACGGCAGAGTTGATGATAAGCTTTTCCAAAGTATAGGAAACTTATTTGGGATGCCCATGCAATAAAAACGTTTATTACTATTGCATATTGAAACGCTAGTCTGATTTTTGTTGTTGTTGATGCTGGCGATGGTGATGGTATTGTCGACCTATGATGATGATGACGAGGACGACGACGACGACAGTGTTGATGATAAGCTTTTCCAAAGTATAGGAAACTTATTTGGGATGCCCATGCAATAAAAACGTTTATTACTAGTGCATATTGAAACGCTTGTATTACGACGATCTAGTCTGATTTTTGTTGTTGTTGATGCTGGCGATGGCGATGGTGATGGTATTGTCGACCCACGACGAAGAAACGATCACACGGAGAGGAGGGATACCCACGCAACAAAGGAGTCTGTTGTTCTCGTTTTTCTGAAAAACAAAGGGTTCATTGTCACTTGGAAAGTATACACGAATTAATTTGAACTGTTCAATTTAGTTATCTCTCGACATTTAAGTATTTACTGCAATTTTTATTTTGATGATGACGATGACATTTCTACTACTTTGTTGACTCACGCAGGCAGACTTATCAAGCAAGGACCTTTGTATTTAATGCATATAGGCATATAAATATATTTTTCTATGCACTGATGAGACAGGCTGGAAAACGTAATGTGTCATAGAAAGAGATAAAAATTTGTTCAATTTAGGGCATGAACTCGTATCAAAGCTCAAGCCAAAGTAGAAAGCTTGAAAAACAAAGGAATATTGAACTTTTATCTTTTTTGTATTTTGCCTTAATATTTTTTTCAAAGTTTTAATACGTCTGCTGATTTTCTCCTTTTAATTTATATATGTATGAAGTTTGTTTTCTCTCTTTGCATTAATTATGAAAAAAAACTTTTAAAACTGTATATATTTTTTTATTGCAGCCAATGCCAATATTATGCATTATGAATGGATCTTGCTACAGATTTGGCATCGTCGTGAATGAAATAAGCTGGTTTAACCTTTCATCGCTTCGAAAGGATGAGAACGTGATCATGCAATAAATTATGGGATATACAATTATTTGTGTATTCTTCACAAAGTTCTCAACAGATTCCTCCTGGATAGACGTTTTTGTATGTAGAATGGCATAATAATAATATGATCATAATGCCACGTTGCGGAGGAGGAGGATGTCTACCTTTTCCAACTTTGGATCCATTATCAGTCATTCCCCACTTTATTTAGTTCTTTGACTTGAATATTGTTTTGCTTTTCTCCCGTTGTTTGGTTTGCCGGTAGATATCAAAAATGAATTTTATATGCATTCCTATCTATAGCTTGAAGCATTTTCATCAAAGCACGTCATTGAAACGTGTGTGAATTATTAGAGTGGACTGGCCTGGACAAGGCCTATGCGTAATTCAAAGTGCACATCAGAGAGAGACGTTTCATTTACCCAGCGTGAAAAAAAGAGTAAATGACTGATAAAAATTGAATGAATGTCCTCAAATAAATATTACATTACGTGAACATGATGATGCGATGAGCGAGACATAATAATACCTAACGTAAATGATTTGGCTTGTTTAAACGGATTGAGCGCAAAAGTTGCATGAACCGAAACAAGTGGATGTAATAAGTAAATAATACATTTTAACTAATATTTGCTGAAAGGAGAGAGAGATTTGAGAGAAAGGTGCAGTGCAATTTTATCAGCAGGAGAACGTCAAATCAAACCAAGATAAAGATTATTCCCAAGTTGCCCTGATCATCATGTAATGCAATGAAATAGGTTCAACGAAACAAATTTTGTGTAGAAAAACTATTATTACTTTTATCATTATAAAATTATGTGATTGTGTACACTTACCAAATTAAATCTCTGCTGGTTTGTCTTGACACCTTTTTTTCTACAAGGTTTTCTCAACAAGTTGAAATAATATTCCAGTAAAATATATTATTATTTTTTGTGTGCAGCATCAGTTTTTCTTTGAACCTGTTGGAAATTTCTCTTTGTCACTCACACGAATATAACAAAATTATTAATAGTTTGATGATAACACGAAAATTTCATGAAAAATTCATTGCATGTTGTTGTGCTGTATGATGTTGTTTTGTTATTTATGTCGAGTTATTAGTCGGCCACTTCAATTCGAATCAGGATCCCACTGGCTCCACCACCGGTTGTAATCACGTCAACTTTTAATATCAGTAAACAACAAGCTTCTTATCACACGAGTTTTTCTGTGAAGGCTCTTCTCTCTGATATCATAAAAATTTTCCGTGTAGCACAATAACAAAAGTACCACAAAAAAGTTTATTTCAGTTCAATAATATGAATGGAAATATTATTATGAATCACGGGATCGATAACATTCTTTTCTGTGTGACTAATGCACACTATATATATACGTCCTTTGGGGTATCTTGAGAACGCATCGGAACACACGTGTAAACTGTCGTTCAAAGTAGTTTATTCAGTTTCTACTGTTAATAAAACTTGTTTTCTAGTCACGTTAAACTGATATATTATCCAAGGNCAAAGTAGTTTATTCAGTTTCTACTCTTAATAAAACTTGTTCTCTAGTCACATTAAACTGATATATATTCCAAAGCAGTTAAATCTTGACTCGGTTTAAATGAGGGTGTAATTTTGTAAAAATCCAGGCAGCTTCACTAGCAAGGCAACTTTATAATCTGCAAAATAAAAAACACAACTTTTTTATTGTCGGTCAGCTAAACTAAGTGCATTATTGACACCGATGCCACCGTGTTACTAATCAATTAACAAACTGTTTGATAGAGATGCACTTTGCAACCCAGTTTACACTTTGAAAATGAGTTACATTTCATGGTAAATAGCCAAACTAAATGCATTATTGACACCGCTGCCACCGTGTTACTAATCAATTAACAAACTGTGTGATAGAGATGCACTTTGCAACCCAGTTTACACTTTGAAAATGAGTTACATTTCACGGTAAAATTTACAGGCTCCACAAAAATTATCTCTTCATCACCTACTGCATCAAAATAATAAAAAAATATTTTTATTGTGACATGACAGGGAGCAAAGATAAAAAATGTGTATAAATTATCACATCACTCAGGTAAAATACTGCTTGATAAAATTTTGAGTTAACAACCGAACCGAAAGTAACTGACAATCCAATTATCCATCTCCAAATGAACCCTGTCACCGTAAAAGTGTAATTTCGGATAATTTTACATGCGTGTGCGTTTATAAAATGTTTCTTTACACAGGTAACTTTTTGCTCTAGTTTAAAATGATTGTATTATCATGAGCTTTTACGTATGTGTAGAAGTACTGGAGTTTGACAATAACAAAAACAAACTGCGTCATTATTTCTCACTTCTCCTAATGAATGAGAAAAAATGAATGAAAGATTACCTTTTTTGGAATTTTCAATCAAAATTAATCATGTCATGTTTTTGAATTCAAATAGAGTTTGTGGAGATGATGATAATTAGCAAATACCATGATGGCACGTTAAAAAAAGTTTATGATGATGTTGGAGATCAAATAATTATGCGAATGCGATGTTATCAATCTTGACAATGCTTTACTTTTACACCCACTCAATTCTCATCATCACATCTCAAATGTATCCTTAACTTGTAACTTTTTAAACTAGTAAGTTACATACTTTATTTGTGTATTTACAGAGTGCACATACTATATTGGTGTAGTGGTTGCGTGGTGGTGTGATGCAAATGTGATGTACTTAAGAAAGTAGTACTTGGCTGCTTGAAAATGAGGGCAATGTAAAACACGTTAGATATTGAGAAACAAGCGTTTTATTATTTGGTGAACAGTTCCCGACTTGGGTATTCATCACCAATAATAATAATTATTACTATCATCACCACCACCATCGCACTACTGCAATTGTCAATATGATTATGATTAAGTTTACATGTATTACTTTTTTATTTTGTGTGCTTAAATGCGTGCTATATGCATATTTGTAAAGTGGGTAATCTTATTGAAACTGTACTTGTGCTTTTGTTGGTAAATACGCAGTAAATAAATATATACTCAACAAAAAATGCTGCCTACATTAGTTCTGTAAACTGTTTCAACCTTGAGTATTTTTTAATTCTCTACGGATGAGTTATTTATTTATTTGCTGACATTCCACATATTTTTTTATTATTATTGGCTAACTGTCTCTGTATTCTTATAAATATATGCCGAGGGTGGTGTGGTTTATTAAAATTATTATTATTTGTAAATCTACAGCTTGTCCTGTCTACTGCCACAATAAGTGGCGAAATTAAAAATGAGTAATGTATGTAACTTCATATGCACGTCTGTGTTTACACCATAAATTAGTAAGACGTACTAGAAAAAAAATTTGTGCTCATTGAATTTACCAACTTTACCAAATGTTTTCCCTGGAATAACAATAATATTTACCCCGGTCGTTAATAACTCATTTCTTTATGAGTACAAAAAAGTACATACTGATTTGAAAGAACACAAGTATAGCAACCCGCATTGTCAAAAAATGTGTTTACCAAAAGTGCATAATGTTAAATGCTGCATTGTGTACATAAAAAGATGGTCTTTTCTCTCAATTAAAATATTTTCAAATACCTACTTCTGCTACCTTAAAAATTTACTTTAATGTTTTATTTTGAATAAATAATAATTATTTTGTATGTAAACTTGTTAGTTTACCAGCTACAAATTTACTTTTTTTTAAATTACTCAATTACCACCACCAGTAAATATTTGTACTTGTGTGGTGTGTGTATGCTCTCTAAATACTACTACTGCTGCTATTATTAGTAAAGTTGCTTTTTTGTTTTTGTTTATTTATTGCACCCAGCACACAAAATTTGTATACACAAACTCACTCATAGATTACTACTACTGCTGCTGCTATTATTAGTAAAGTTGCTTTTTTGTTTTTGTTTATTTATTGCACCCAGCACACAAAATTTGTATACACAAACTCACTCATAGACAAACAAAAACGCAGCAAGCCATATAGTCACGACACACTCACTCTATTCTCTCTTCTTGCTTGTCTTTCTTCTCAATTACAATAAAACAATAATGTGAATTGAGTGATACTCTTCTTCAACTTGATAATGATGACAATGATGATTCCATTTTTTACCAGCTTTCTTTTTCTCAACTTTTGTCGCCATTTACTTTCAGTTCAATAATAATAATAATGTGTATATTTTTTATATGTACGTATCATGCACCTCTATAAAAAAGATGGAGTAGAGCAGACATAACAATAAATAGCAAGCTGAATAAAGTAGAAGAGCAGTGTGGTAGTGGTGGGAGATAAACAAAAAAGAGAGGAAAACACACACTTACTTACTTGTTCATAAAACTAACAAAAATGTTTGTCAATGCAATAATAATGCAATGTCAGAGTCAGACATACACAGACACACACACACGCAGAGAACAGAAGCAAGCAAGCTTGTTGATTGAGTGAGAAGACTAAACTAAATCAAGAGAAGTGGCGTATGATATCACACATACGAAGAGAGAGAAAGAGAGAGAGGATGATATACTAAAAAAGTAAAAAGTAGTTAGTAAATATATATGTATGACGGAAGCAAACAGAGAGAAAGGCTCTTATTCTTGGTCGGTTCTCTTAAACAGTGTATATGATTGCGTGTGTGTGGGCTGGTAGTAGTGTATACAAATATGTACACATACAAACAGAAAATGAGAGAGAGAGACAAATAAAATAATAGACATAATAAATACAAATATACTTTGTATATATTATTAGACTTACGTGAGCTAGCAAAAAACTATTGTCTGTGGCGAGACAATGATGGCGAGATGAATGAAATGGGTATATCTATATTTAGTTTTTTGCGTCAGTATTATTAATACTTTTTTATAGAGAGCGAGAGAGACTCGCTGGAGAAATTATTTAGTTTTTTGCGTCAGTATTATTAATACTTTTTTATAGAGAGCGATAGAGACTCGCTGGAGAAAAGAGAAAAAACTAAAAAGTATAATTCGTTTGCTTAGATTTATTTTTCCAACTTGTCCTCTTTTCCGCTTGATGCGAGAGTAGTGCACTTGCTCTCAGTCTCTTGTATTTTTTTCTTGTGTTTTCTTTAGCTTGAAACTGTATTACTACTGCTGCGGCTGCTGCACTTGTAATAGTTAAGCACACACACACAAAGAGAGAGAGAAAAAGGTAAATGGGTATAAATAAGACAAGGGAAAAGGAGTAAAGTGTGTATAGTGGTGGTTTTATAAGCTGGAGAAAGTTTAAGTTAAAAAAATTTTTTTTCAGCAAATGTTCAATGTTTATATTTGCTGTATTATTAGTTTGGTTGTACAAGTGGTGGTTGTGGGGTTGTTGATGATGATGGCTATAGTGGAGAAAAGTAAAGTAAAAGTAGAGTTGGATATTTACACTTACTTTGTTGATGTATATAGTGGTGGTGGTAGTGGCATATAAAATGCAATGGGAATGATGAAGATGTTGATGGAAGAAATAAGAGACAAACACCAAGAGAGACTGTTGATGTTATACCCTACTGCTGTTTGATGATGATGGTGGTGGTGGTTGTGATAGCTTTGGCTTCTAAAAGAGTAAAGTAAGTATTTGCCCTCTTTCTCTTTGGGATATACTCATTCAACTCACTGCTACTCCACTGCTGCTGCTGCTGCTGCTCATCATCATGATGTGATATACATAATATGCTGCTGCTGCACCAGAGTAAGAAGAAGAAGGGTATTTGCTGCACGCAGCAGACAAAAATTCAACACACTCGCACACTCGTCAACTCTTCTCCAACAAACCAACCAACCACCCAAAGACCTAAACTCACAATACCGTATCGCACAGAACCAAACTTTTTATTATGATGATGCTTGCTTCCCTTTTTCCTCTACTGCTGCTGCTGCTTGCTACAACCACCAAAAGTTACGTGTACGACAAAACGACGAGCGAGTAAACCTCTCAGGACGACTCACAGGCAAGAATGTGTGCATGTGTGTGAGCGAGAGCAAGAGAAGAAAAAAAACCTGCTTGCTTTACTCTGCTCGTTTGCTGCTTCACCTCGCTTCCCACTTTACTACCACTCGTCAAACTAATTCT
>JAANSP010001929.1:0-13952 GCA_036850745.1 Homidia socia | reverse complement strand
CTTCTTGTTTTTTTCTATTTGGCAAGTTAAATGTTGTCAGCAATGCTTGGTTTAGCTGAGCTTTTCTCTTGTATACTTTTTGTTCCTATATTATTTCCGGTTGCTTTCACCACCACAAAACATTCTCCAGCAAATAAAAAATTCTTGTGTGCCAACAACTTTATTGCGTTCTTTTGCAACTTTGTAAAATTAGAAATTTCTCGCTGAATATCATTTACTTATTTAGACTGAGTTGTAAACATACACGTAATAGTGAGAAAAGAAACGACCGACCGACCTAGAGCAAAACTATACTGTTTACTTTACTCTACTGACGGTTAACGACAACCAAATTATATTATGTATCAATGTACGGCAGCTTGGTTAGGAAGATTTTATTGCAAGTTTTCTTCCGAGCAGAACAAAAAAACTTCCTTTCAGCTTGCTCTTAACTCTTAACATAAAAGTCGGCAAAAATCTCTTTCTTATACGCTCCTTTTTTAAATTCTACTAATAAAAATAGATAGATAGATGCACCAACACTTTTACTGGTAATGCTATACTTTTTATTTATTTTTTGTTGAATGTCTTTTATCGATTTTAAATTACTACTGACCACACAAAAAATTTCCGCTAGTACTACTGGCTGTGAAATTTAAGAAGTAGCGCCGATACTATTTTACGAGGATATCTGATATAATGCACACATTTCAAGTTTTCAGTTAAAATCCACATATGGCACATACATATTCCTTCCTTCCGATCTCTTTCTCTCTCTCGCCTTAAAATACCAAAAATAACTTTTCTGCAAACTGCTGTCTCACCAAATAAAGAATATTCGGTTATGTGCATGTCCAAAGTAAATCACCTCACTCTCTGGTGTTCACTCACACGAAAATTTCCCGTTTATTCTCTTACTACTACCACCAACCAGCTCTGCTGCTACGTCCATTTTTATTTATATCTTTTCCCCTTGCCTTTTTACACTACAAGCAGCCCAGTCCAATGTCTATGGCCTGGCCTGATCGAAATTGTAAGTACGACAATAAAGAAAAGCAGAAGGAAAAAAAATCCATTCCCTTCGTTTTTTTCTTTTCTCTTCCGTATCGTCCATCTCCGTTTCACTAGAGTAATCGACCAGGATATGCAACATGCACATGGTACACTGCTCACAGACTCGTTCAGTTTAGATGCGGCACTAAAAAATTTCGGAACAAAAACTTGCCTTCATTCAACAAAAAAAACTAGTCTGGAACAACGACGTTTATCCTTTTCTACCTACGAACAAAAATAGGTTTCCTTGTTCTCTACCAACAACGAACGTCCAAGTAATTTTTGAACATTGACCCAACTAAAAAAAGTTCCTCCTTGTTAAAACCTGCAATAAGGTGGAAAAGCAAAAATGTAATGCTGTTGCTGCTGCACTCAAGTACCTCTCACAACACATCCAGTTAAAGCAAGTAATCCTACTTTATCTGCCATTATATTCGTAGATGATGACCAACTTGATTGTATAACGGCGCACTAAGTAGTTTTATGAGACTGGTAAATTGTAAATGGAAGCTATACATACCGTCACCTGCTGACTATAGCCTAAAACAGCAGAACAGAAAGAAAAGGTGAGAATCACCGACTACAACAGTTTTGACAGTGTAAAGAGATGAAAAAGTAAGAGGAGAGCTGAGAAGCAAAGTTCCACCCCAAAGATTTCCTGCCTTTTATTCTGCTGTAATACCTTTCCCTTTCAATGCCGCTGCAACCACGACTTCTGCAGCAAAGCAACAGCAAATCTCACTCATAATATAGGATGAAATTCGATACCTACACGCACCATTTTAAATTTATGCACAAACTTAATTAGCAAAATCGACTATTTAACACGTGCGGCAGTTTACTAAAGGATAATTTTTAAACGACCTTACACTCTACCCATTATCAATAATTTTTTGCTTATTTATCGGCGTGCTTTCAGTGGACACATTATGTAGGTACTTTTTGCTTAGAAGTAGTATCTCTGTAACTTGAACTCGCACTCACCGTAATTTTTTGCTAACAAAAAATGGTTCTTTTTGCTCTTCTCCTTATTTCCTCTTTTTCAGCAGGAAATTCAGTAGCAGTAGAAATACTACTACAAGAAGAATAAGAGAAAAAACCAAAGTCGTGTACTGGCAGACTCACAAACGTCCAAAGAAGAAGGAGAAGAATAATAACAAGTACCACTACAGCACCACTACTGCTGCTGTCCGTAGTATTTTTGCTTCTCACTGACGAGAGATACTCTACCTCTACTCTACTGCTGCTGCTTCGTTGCTCATGTTGTTCTCTGTCTAGGCTTTGAAACCATTTACCAATGTGCAATTTCTCCCCTTTTACTTACTTTCTTCACACAGCGATACACACCGTTGTTGTTGCTGTCGCTGCTATTGCTGATGATGATGATCACTGTTCGTACACACGAAAAAAGTAAGGATAATATTAGCTTTTATAAGTTGAATTTGCTCATGATACTCCTTTTTTCAATCCAGCCAAAAAATCTTGTTTTTCTCTAATGCTACAAGAGTGTATTCCTTCTCGTTTTCTTTATTCCTCTTTTTCTCCTGGATTTCTTTTCTTTCCTTCTCTCTCAACTAACAAGAGGAGCTGTACTGGTAATGGGGTGCACTGCCATACAAATGTGTACACGCCACTATCATCATTGCACACAGGAAAAGGGGAGAATCGCAATAGTGGATGTAGTAGTATTCGAGGAGAAAGAGTCTTTGCAAAATGATGGCACTTTTGTACGAATGGATAGATACATTAGAAAAACGCGAGGCGACAGCAGAGCGGCAACATTGATGTTGTTGCTGCTGCCCACGATGATAGGAACGAGAGAGAAACGAAGAAAAAGAGAGACGATGATGATGGGTACCTCAAGTGTCCCACGGTCGGAACGAGACTGACTGACTCACACCAATGATCATATAAAATGGGCGAAAAGGGGTTTTGCAACTTGGAAAACTCTTTCTTTCTTTTCTGTTTCTCTCTCTCTCTAGCTCTATCTCGCTTTATTTTCCCTTCGTCTACTTTCGTTGAGCTGGAAAGAGAGAAAATGTGCAAGCACATAATATGTTCATATTATGTTATACCCGAATATTATATTATATTATATGTGCATGTTTTTCATACATTTGGTTTGCAAACGTACTTGATACATACCTATGCATGTGTTCATTTTCTCTTTCTTCCCTTCTTACTTTCATATAGACAACGTATAGAAATATTATTATAAGTGAAAAGGGAATGGCAGCAGCAGCAGCAGTAAAAGTAGTAACCCTGCTGTTTTTCCTCGCATGCCAGCCGAGTTGTTGATGGTGGCTGTAGGAAAAAGGAAAGGAAGGGAAAACGGCACTCTGCACGCTATACATACATACATAAATATTATCCCCGTTTAGAGGGGCATGCATGTATACTATTGCGAGTTGGAATCCTGTTAGAGATATGATTATGTTAGGGTACTCTAGCAGAAAAGGCGGTTAGCTTGGAAAATGTACTCACTCTTTCTCTCTTCTCTCTCGCTTTTCTCACATGCACATAACGTATCAAGAAGAAAGTAAGTACACCCGAAATAAAGAAAATAAAGCTCACACAGCAGAGGCAGCACCACCACCATCATCGCCGCCGCCACCACTACCATAACACAGGCGATATACATCTTTCTTACTGCACATTTGTATTACAACAACAGTGCTGCTGGCGAGCAATACTCCACTTGAAACACACATGCTATTCCATTTAAAATCTAGCCGAGAAAAACGACTAATTTTCGCAGAAACATGAATATACATACGAAATATCATATATACAAGTAAAATGGTTGGATAACAACAGAGCTGCTGGCGAGCAATACTCCACTTGAAACACACATGCTATTCCATTTAAAATCTAGCCGAGAAAAACGACTAATTTTCGTAGAAACATGAATATACATACGAAATATCATATATACAAGTAAAATGGTTGGAACAACATTTTCATAGAGATATGCTCGAGTAGTAGTAATAATGATAATAATAACAATGCTTTCCTTGGACGAATACACTTACATGCATAATATTGCCAAAAAACCATAAGCCCTTAGTAGCATGCATGCATGTGAGCATGTAGCAAAAGCAAAATCGTTTTTCGAGAGGAGAGAGAAAGTACGTAACGTTTGCTTTGCTTTTCCTCCTATATATATATGCATGAATGCAAGCATGCAAAGCTTATTTATACAAGGGAAAGCAACGAGCGGTTTTGCTCTTTGCGAAAGAGCAAAAGCAACCAAAAGCATAATAATAATGCACACAGGCAGAAAGAAATAAGCAGCGTGGTTGATGGAGAGGGTTTGGAATGGTGTTGGTTGTGTGAGCAAAAAGACTGTGTAGTAGTAGTAGCAGTGGTGATGGTGGTGTTGGTACTAGGTGAGTATTAAAGTAAGTATAGTTTTGAGCTTCTCTCTGCTGCTAAATGGATGGTATGAACAAGAAGGAAAAAATATAGCAGTTGCATATTATGATTTTACTACTATTATAATAAAAATAATACTTTACAGCAGCAGTAGTGAATTTTCTCTCCCTTTTTTCTCTCACATGCGAGTGGACGTGTGGATTGGGCTGAAAGGAAATATGTGTATATATATTTATGCCTTTTTTCTCTTTCTCTCTCATTGTCTGCTCTCTCTGCTGATACGTGTGTCCCGTATCATCACGAACTCTTCCATTTCCGTATAATTTGTTTCCTTTTATGTACTGCACATTTGCACAACTTTAAAATGCACGCCTAGCCTAATGAATGTGTTCAAAACAGTGCACGTTTATTATTGTGTAATTTTGTAATAGCAGAAATTCTTTTGCTAAAATACAGGCTGAAGACAAGTTTAGAAATTTTGTGGTATGTGAGGTTTTATAAGTACGGGTAAGTGTAAGCCGTGTTATTAAAAGCAAACAACGGCAGCAGTTTCTGACATCATGAGCATTTAAAAAAAAACAACAAATATATTTGCAAAAACCCCAAACACACATCGACATTTTTTCCTATCGATAGATAAGCACAAAAATTAAATCAAGAAGTTCAGAGTGCGAGGGCAATGACAATTGACAACTTTGGATTTTTGACATGTGGAAAAAGGAAAAACACTCTCAATAAACGCAGCATTTTCTTACACAAATGAAATTTTTCCGTATAAATATCTTGTGTAGGTAGAGGCAAATTGTTTGTCATTTTCCGTCGCAATGGTATGCCAGGGTTTGATACTTGAACCCTGCAGTAGTATTAGCATACCACTTTTGTGAGAGTATTCAACTTTTTTTTCTTGTCTGAGGTAGAGCCGGCTGACTTTTTTGTCCATAACCTCAAACATGCCTCTTTGTTTACATTTTTCATCTATCATGCAAACACACTGCTGAATCCACCACCACCACCTCCACCACGACACACACCACGCTCGTAAAAATACACTTTATGCATGTGAACTTCCACTAAATACTACATAGGATTTTTTTCGCATTGTTGTAATATTATGCTTTTTGTACACAAGTCATTGTACCAAAAAGCTGGTGTGTGATAAGACTATTTCCAGCCAAGAAATTAAACTGGATGGGCAAAAAGGACCTGGAGTTACAAAAGTATTTTTGGTACCATTGAATTTCTCCTCTCTAGTCATTGTCGTTCCAATGTTCTGTGCTATACAGATTTTGGCCGTGTCAGCCAACCCACTTGCCTGTAGTGGTGATGGTGATGATACTACTGATGCTAAGTAATAATGACACCGACCGGGTAAAAGCAAGAAGTGGCTTTTTGTTGAATAACACTAAACCACACTCGACTCTGTTACTTGTCACCACATCATTGTAACAATACTTGTGCCGCCTCTACCGCCGCTTTCTCTGATCCTGATGCTCTATTTTACCTACGTACTTAATGTTCATCTACTTCATGATGATGATGATGAGGAGGAGGAGAACGATGATGTTGAGTGATTCACCAACTATTTTAGCATAGCTGCTGCAATATGTGCCTTTTTGTGACTATGAATTACCAGAGTTAAAATTTTAACGTATACATAAATACATCATGGTGTGGTGTGAGGGATGCGCCTCCATGAATTAAGTTTTGTGTTTGTTATTTTACAGCATTAGAGATATTATGTAGTAATAATGTAGTGATTTTCTCATATTGCCAGAGACAAGTGCTTCCACATAACCACCACCACATCACACAAATGCACACACAAACAAACATACTACTCCTGCTACTCTTTTGGAGAAGGAAAATAATGTAAACTGAGTGAGAGGGAGAAAAGTAGGCTCAACAAACCAATAATATTTAAGCTAGTAAAGCAGCAGAACCTCTACTACAACAGTAGTTTTGCTATCCCATCATCATAGTCAGTCGCGGTGAACGAACATCTTCATATTTATTGTTGTTTTCCGCTGCCACTATTACCACCATTATTTTGGCATGCATACACATTCTCATCTATTTAGAATGGTAAGCAGTAATAAATGGTGGTGGTGGTGATGGTAGTAGCGACGGTGGGCCTTTTTTAGTGTTGCATAATAATAACCAACTTTCACTGTCCTATTGCATCATTCACTTTCTCGTCGTATGAAATTTAAAACAACAGCAATAATAAATATGTATGCATTACTACTGCATATTATTCATGGGGAACAATAAGAAAATATCTATAAAATAGCTGCTTTTTACTTACTTTATTATTTTTACAGTTATGTGGGCTCATCTGTTTTTTTAAATGTGACTTTTTTCCGTGTGTTTTAACTAACTGTTTATAACATGCAGACAGACAGACAGCGAGAGAAAGAGAAGAGAGAAAAAGAATCTCTTACGCTTTGTCTCTCTACGCCACATGACATCTAATGAAAGAATAATCAGTTTGCTTCCTACTTTTCTCCCTTTCAAAATGTTGTATATACCCTTTTTGCTTTTGTTCACCTCTCTCTCTTTCTGTTTTCACTTGGTGCTCTCAGTGAAAATTGTAAAACTTGAACCTTTTTCAGCAAGAGCACAAGAGCGTGTGCATTTGCATTGTTTTGCTGAACAGTGAACAAAGAGAAATGAGAACGCTCACCATCATCCATCCACCACCACCACCACCATCACTTCTGCTGCTACTGCTGCTGCTGCTGTACAAAGAGAGAGAGAGAGCATTCTACAAATAGGTATATAGAAAAGGACCGTTTGTATTTCGATGTGTTTAAAAACTATTCATAGTATTNCTACAAATAGGTATATAGAAAAGGACCGTTTGTATTTCGATGTGTTTAAAAACTATTCATAGTATTTGTGATCATCATCTTTACACAATTTCACGTATTGTCCTCTTGTTCCTTTTGTCATCATATTAATATATATTGGTCCTTTGTTTAGTACTTTGCTTGCATGCAATGTTATGCCTATTGTGTGTTTGTGTGAATGTGTGTGAGTTATTTGTCTGATGGCGTACCATGTACTACTTGCTAAATACTACAACGACGACGACGACTACTACTGCGACCGGTAGAATTTTCATGACGGTTGAAAATAGTGGAGACTGCTGCACAGTAGTACTAATGTCGTAGTAGACACATTGGGTTTTGTGGTTTGGAAACATTGTTTGACGTGTCTGTTGCTGTAGAGGATCATTTGTACTAGAAAAAAGAGATGAGTGGCATGGTGGTGGTAGTAGTCAATTTTTAGTATACATTCCATTATTATTACACTGTTATTTTCTCTCCCATTTTGGCTTCTACTATAACTCTGGCAGAGTCATTTTAGATTCTGAAGAAGCTTGGATTTTCTTTTTAAACTTTTTGACTCTGCCGCTATCCACGTGAAAAAATATAGCCAGGATACTTACATGTGTCATCACCAGTTTAAAAAAATACTGCCCTTTCTTTTTTGAGAATTTTGTTCCTAATAGTATGTTTCTTTTGAAAAAAGTTGAATGTTCTGTGTACAGAAGCAATAGCTTGCCTACCTGTAAAAAAGCAAGAGAAAAAATCAAGCCAGCAGTGTAGCAAGGAGAACGACGACGACGATGATGATGTTGTTGGCGGTACGCGTACAACTTTTACTTTTTATCCTGAACAAAAGAAAGGGTTCCATCCTACTAAAATATATAGACGAGCATTTACTAAAATATCAAAAGCAGCAGAGCAGCAGCATTCCTCCAACCGACAAGCCGTGATCCTCATATGGCCCCTGGTCGTTGTTGTACGCAAGGTTTTCAGTGTTCCGTTTTGTGGCTATATTGTGTAGTAAGTAGAACGAAAAAAGGACAAGTTTGGAATAACTATAAGGCATCATCATCATCGTCATCACCAGCCAACCAACATTTTAGTGTGCTATCGTGGTTGTTGGATAGAAAGCATGTGGAGGTATATATATATATTTGTATAGTAGGAAGCAAGTTGTAGAGAAGGAGCAGCAGACAAACAAGTTTTTAGTATTGCCACCTTTTCAATGTGTATGCATATATTTTTATACTTCTTTCTGTTGCGGTGGTGGCGGTGCTGCTTGCGTTGCCTAAATCGACAGAGTACACATGCACACACATGCCAGCCACACAGACATACACACAAGAGAAAGGAGAAAGAAGAGGAACAGCAGCGATCAGCAGGCAACTAGGCAGACTGCAACTGTGTAAGCATTCCAGGTTTTAAAAAGGTTGACCTGCGCTCTTCTCTCGTCCATAGTCAAAGTGTACGAGAAAAGGGAAGAAGGAAAGAAAGGAAAATAGAGAAAGAGAGAGAGATAGGGATAGAAAAAGGACTGGAGAGGAGGGAGAGTAAAAAAGATGTACATAATAGAAAGCTTGTTGTATTCTTCTTCTCCGGCAGGGCTATGAATGTATCTTACACAGGGCTCCAATGACTCCATGTATTTTCGTATGGAATGTTGAAGAAGAAAAAACAGAGTATTCAGCATTCAACAGCATAAAAGGGAAGAAGGAAAGAAAGGAAAACAGAGAAAGAGAGAGAGAGAGATAGGGATAGAAAAAGGACTGGAGAGGAGGGAGAGTAAAAAAAGATGTACATAATAGAAGGCTTGTTGTATTCTTCTTCTCCGGCAGGGCTATGAATGTATCTTACACAGGGCTCCAATGACTCCGTGTATTTTTGTATGGAATGTTGAAGAAGAAAAAAAGGAGTATTCAGCATTCAACAGCATCAGGATCATCACCACATAACATTCTAGTAAGAATAGTAAAGGACCTGCTGTATATGAATATCGACGAGAGGAGAAATTCTTATTTTATGCAGACCACTCTACCACCACCAGTAGAAGCAGAGAGACTAGACCAAACCATCACAACCACCATCATCATACCAGCAAGGAACCACCAATGCAACTTTCAAAAAAGACGAGCAAGAGAATAAGGACTACTTCTACGTACGAAACAAATGTACGTAGTACTCTTCTGGTTCCATGGAAGGAGAAAAAGAGAGAATGCCCAAGTTATTCTACAAACTTGGCAAAAAATAATATCTGTAATGTGTGTGTATACTAAATGCATGTACACTTGAAGGGAGTTTACTCCGTGGTATAAAAGAAAATGTTTATAATGTGGACTGGGAACAAAGTACCTCTCTCTATCTCGTGTGGCGTCTCCTTAGCTTTATTCTCATGATGACGATGGTGGTGGTAGTAGTGGTTCAGTAAAAACAGGAAAAAAGAAAGTAGTACTTATAAGTATGTACGTACGTACACACGTTTGTTACACTTTTACTTCCCATTTCACATTTATCCGGACTACATGCATGTAGTTGGTCATATACGTACCTATGTACATTTATCGTCGTCACCAAGTTTGCTAATATAAAGCCCATTTCCACTCTTGTGCTTTTAGATATATGTGTAAGTTATTTTTATTAATATATATTTCTTTTCCTCATTCCTAGTCGTCTAGCAATGTGCGGTGGTGGTGCTAGTTTTTTTTCTGCTGAAACTGAGGAAATAGCAAAAGCATACTACTCTTAAAACCTTATAGTTTTGTCCGTCCAAAAAACTCTCTTGTTTCTCTATATCTTATAAAGTTTACCAAGAAGAAGCAAAAGAATTAGCAGCAGAGACTCAACTTTTGTTCAGGGAAAGAGCATTAAGGAAAGAGGGAGAACGGGAGCGCGCGCTCTCTTACTACTTCCAGCAAGAAAAAAATGGGTAGACTTGAGGAAGCCAGAAAGCAAACCTAAAGCTGCTAAAAGTCTACTCTTTTTATAAGGTGATAAGCATACAAAACTTATCAGCATTCCTATTGTGCTGCTGCACCCGATTCTATTCCTACACAAAGAGAAAGAGAGAGAGAAAAGAGCAAGAGAGCTAAAATAATAAAAAACGGAGAAAGAAGAAGAGCAGCAGTAGTATAGCAGCAAAAGAGAACGAGAACAAGTAAAGAACCATCATAAGCCACAACGTGAACAAAGTGTACCTTCTAAAAGGCATGCATAATAGATGATATGTGCATATTTATATACAGATCGTATTATATACAAAAATATTATATAAAACGCAAAAGTTATTATTGCTAATGCACATTGTGTTATACGGCTTCACAATTTTCGGCTTATTATTATTACCATGTAGGCTAGGAGAGAGAGAGAAGAAGATGCATGACTTTCGTTTCTCTTATTCTCCGTCTCGTATTCTTTTTTTCTTCTTCTTCTCTGGTTTCGTCCTTTCTTGCTTTTCTTCAACAAAACGGTATGGTGGCAGTTTCTATTACTATTTTTTTCGTTGAAGGTGCATGGGAATGAGAATAAGAAGGAGAGAGTCAAATAAAGTATGATATGATCCTCAGTCATGTACCGTTATGTTTTTTTTCTTATGATGATGGGCATGGATATACATATATTCATCGTACACAATATTCCTTGAGGAGGGCACATGATCATCATGAGAGCAATGTGGTATTGTACTGTTGTACTTAAATACGTATGGCATGCAATGCATGCATACTACTTTTCTTTTATGCTTTATGACTGCCTATCTTTATGACATATTATTATGTAGATATATCTTCGTACACAATATTCCTTGAGGAGGGCACATGATCATCATGAGAGCAATGTGGTATTGTACTGTTGTACTTAAATACGTATGGCATGCAATGCATGCATATTACTTTTATTTTATGCTTTATGACTGCCTATCTTTATGACATATTATTATGTAGATGTATCTACATCGTGTGAATAAGTTTGTGAAAATGTGTTTCTCTTTGTCAATGAGAAGAGCAGTATTGTGAAGCTAAACTACTACTACACCTGGCGTAATGGAGAAGGAGAGCGAGAAAAAAAACTTGTTTTATTGTTGAAGATACGTCCTTAATGTTACAAAAGGCTTTGCACAAAACAGCTACTTATGACATCTCTCATAATGTATTACGTGTGTGCTTATGCACATGTGAGTTTTTTTATTCGTTTGACTGGCACAACATGAGAAAAAATACATGTACATACATTGACATGCAAAAAAATGCTCTGTTTAAAAATTCTTCTAGTGAAGTAGCCTGAGCATCGTAGAAAACTGTTTTCAGCATAATATTTTTTCCTGCTGTGATTTCTTGCAAGCCGAGTATTTTAGAGAAAATGAAATGGTAAAAAAATCTTTGAAAGAAAAATACACGGAATTTTTTATGCTTGATGGTCACGCTACTTTTACACTACACTGCTGCTGTGTACATGGTTGTAAATAAATGTTGGTAGTAGTAAACTTTTTACGATTTGATTAAATTTAAAGGTGACTATGTGTGGAAAGGTGTGGAAAATCAAACCACATATCACTGCTGTGATTTTAAAATTATTTTAGTATGCATTTCTAGCTTTACATTAGCTGATTATGTAGCAAAAAAAGATGGATAACTTACTTAAACAAGAAGAATGAAAAACGAAAACATATAACAAATCATCATCTTTTCCTTCATCAACATAAAAATTGTTTGCAAACTTTTTGTTCAAAAAAGCAATCTAAAATCTATAAGACATCTTACGCACTTTCTCACTTTCACCTAAACCAACGTTTTTCAATCTGTGGTACGTGAACTGTGTACATTATGATTATATGCGCCAGTTTTCCTAGTGCTGTTATATGCATAAACACGTTTTTGCGTACGATGGCAAAAGTAGGTTATGTATTTTGGTATGATGGTGGTGGTTGGAGAGAAGTGGAAGCTCCTTTGTAATGCTTCAAGTGGGACCAGCGGCCAACTAACAGATTCTGACTCTGACAACAGCAGCCTCAACGACAAGGTATAAATGCGTGCTTGTATGTAAATCCCTACACACACTCGACGTTTTTGGAGGGACGTGAGAAGATAAAACTGAAGTGCTCAACCTACCACCACCGCCCACCTGAAAGCATTGTTTATTTAGCCAGTTCAACAATTTGAATTCAAGGCATTGTTCCATTATCTCGCAACTCATTATATCCATATTATAGGCGTCTACTTTAATTAATTACACTTGAGAAGTTTCTACTTTAAAGTTCATTTACCCAAGTACATGTTTAACTAATAGAGCTTCCATGTGGGGATTTCCCTGTGCATATAAATATATAATCTACTTTCCTAAATATGCGAATGCACTAAATTGCCGCAGGTTACAAAAATACTTTCCCGGTAAAGCAAACTTTCTCATTTTAAAAGCAACCTCAATCATTCAACTGAGCTCTTCAAAATCGGACCAAATTGTACATTTTTCAAACAATACATACATAAGTATTACTCGTATTTATTTTATTTCCAGAGTCATTGACCAGCTCTTCTTTCAACAATACAAAATAATATATGAAAAGCGCAAGTACATATAGCTGTGCTTCAACTTCACTTGAACTAACAACCGTCTCCACATTGGTGGCCTTAATAGACTTCGAATTTAGTGTGAAAAATCGTACATACTCTTATCTCGTTTTGTTATCTGCATCTACATAACTCTGTCCTGATTTCCCTTTGAAAATGACCAAAGGCAACGAACGGGTCGAGTAATAATACGCCACACTGAATTAATGAGGTGAAATCAACATGTCGTGTCGTGAGTCATGCATGATTTTGTTTTGAAAGAAATGTTACTACTACTTCATGCTCAAGTTCTAAATTTCGACTTTTTTTCTTGGATTAACCAACTGCGTAAAGGAATAAAATTAAATGCATATACGGTCATTCAAGAAAAAAATGAGGTATAATATGGAGCTTTGGTGTTGCTGCTGTTGTGACATGGCCTAGTGACCTCATTTAATTTGTTGGAATACTTTATGATGTTATCAAACTTTGCCTATGACCGCCCGATTCGCTTTTTACATGTCAGAGGAATAGCGTAAGGTGCTCTAACTTAAAACATTTATGGCTAAGTAAATTCAAAACAAGAGGAGAGAAAGTGTTTATCCAAATTGCGTTTTCGTATTAAAGCAGAGGGGAATACAAGAGTAGCAAAAAATAAAATAATTAAATCTCAACTCTTGTTTGTGTGAGAAATTTATTCATCATGTAAGTAGTACATTTTTTAAGTTGGCTTTAAAAAACTAAAATTGTACATACGACAATAGTACAAGCATGTAAATTCTTGTGTGTTTTTTCAAATGCATGCATGCGGAGAAAGTCTTGGAATTTTATCCTCTACTCATTGATCAAGTTCAAAAATGGTAAAACGGGTAGCATGAATGTTTCTCATTTCACCCAAGCGAATTGATCGTGTCGATAAGAGTAGAACCGGATAAATTAGGGTGGAGTGGAGGTGGAGGAAACATGGAAATAGTGCACTTGGGAAATAGCTCCTCGCCAGAGTTTTCCATGTAATAAGGTGGAGTTGGTTATATGAGCAATCCAATGCATGCACATTATGCATATCCGTTTTCCCTAGTAAACTTTTGGTAGTGCTAGGAGAGCACACAGTCCAGTTAAGAATTTGCATGATCAATTGGCTAAAGATTCAAAAACACAGTGGCTGAACACTAGCAAA